>JAVDOI010000567.1:0-7500 GCA_032191485.1 Leptoclinus maculatus
GTCCGCTGGAGAACAGAAGCACAAAGCTTCAACAGGTGAGGTTCTCCTGTCCGCTGGAGAACAGAGGCACAAAGCTTCAACAGGTGAGGTTCTCCTGTCCGCTGGAGAACAGAGGCACAAAGCTTCAACAGGTGAGGTTCTCCTGTCCGCTGGAGAACAGAGGCACAAAGCTTCAACAGGTGAGGTTCTCCTGTCCGCTGGAGAACAGAGGCACAAAGCTTCAACAGGTGAGGTTCTCCTGTCCGCTGGAGAACAGAGGCACAAAGCTTCAACAGGTCAGGTTCTCCTGTCCGCTGGAGAACAGAAGCACAAAGCTTCAACAGGTGAGGTTCTCCTGTCCGCTGGAGAACAGAGGCACAAAGCTTCAACAGGTGAGGTTCTCCTGTCCGCTGGAGAACAGAGGCACAAAGCTTCAACAGGTCAGGTTCTCCTGTCCGCTGGAGAACAGAGGCACAAAGCTTCAACAGGTGAGGTTCTCCTGTCCGCTGGAGAACAGAGGCACAAAGCTTCAACAGGTGAGGTTCTCCTGTCCGCTGGAGAACAGAGGCACAAAGCTTCAACAGGTGAGGTTCTCCTGTCCGCTGGAGAACAGAGGCACAAAGCTTCAACAGGTGAGGTTCTCCTGTCCGCTGGAGAACAGAAGCACAAAGCTTCAACAGGTGAGGTTCTCCTGTCCGCTGGAGAACAGAAGCACAAAGCTTCAACAGGTGAGGTTCTCCTGTCCGCTGGAGAACAGAGGCACAAAGCTTCAACAGGTGAGGTTCTCCTGTCCGCTGGAGAACAGAGGCACAAAGCTTCAACAGGTGAGGTTCTCCTGTCCGCTGGAGAACAGAGGCACAAAGCTTCAACAGGTGAGGTTCTCCTGTCCGCTGGAGAACAGAGGCACAAAGCTTCAACAGGTGAGGTTCTCCTGTCCGCTGGAGAACAGAGGCACAAAGCTTCAACAGGTGAGGTTCTCCTGTCCGCTGGAGAACAGAAGCACAAAGCTTCAACAGGTGAGGTTCTCCTGTCCGCTGGAGAACAGAGGCACAAAGCTTCAACAGGTGAGGTTCTCCTGTCCGCTGGAGAACAGAAGCACAAAGCTTCAACAGGTGAGGTTCTCCTGTCCGCTGGAGAACAGAGGCACAAAGCTTCAACAGGTGAGGTTCTCCTGTCCGCTGGAGAACAGAGGCACAAAGCTTCAACAGGTGAGGTTCTCCTGTCCGCTGGAGAACAGAAGCACAAAGCTTCAACAGGTGAGGTTCTCCTGTCCGCTGGAGAACAGAAGCACAAAGCTTCAACAGGTGAGGTTCTCCTGTCCGCTGGAGAACAGAAGCACAAAGCTTCAACAGGTGAGGTTCTCCTGTCCGCTGGAGAACAGAGGCACAAAGCTTCAACAGGTGAGGTTCTCCTGTCCGCTGGAGAACAGAAGCACAAAGCTTCAACAGGTGAGGTTCTCCTGTCCGCTGGAGAACAGAGGCACAAAGCTTCAGGGGAAGAGTAGAAAGAAGAAATGATGATTTCTTGTATTTTTCTGATCATTTGGCTTCAAGACGAGTCAAAGAAAGATGTGAAAGATGAAGACTTTGTTATTTTAAATAAACTTTATTTATAACAAATAGAGAAGGTATGCAGTGACACCAGTCAGGGTTCCTGTTCTTAATTCATCAATAATGTATCAATGAAACTTTAAATGTTGACGACGCAAGGAATCATCCTTTCCTAGGCTAAAGGAGATAAGAAAGGAAGCATTGAGCCCTTCCTTAACATTTAGAGAACTTTTACTGTAACAGAGTAGTCACAGTGTTGTATTAGTACTTTTACTGTAAACTGGTATTTATACGATGTAGTATTAGTACTTCTACTGCAGTAATACTTATTAATACGCTTCATTATACATGAAGGAAACACCGTGTTTCACTGAACGTTTGAAGAGGAAGTAGATCTACAGATGCACTTCCTCTTGTTGGTCTTTTGACCTCTACAGAAGGATCCAGATGTTTTCAGAACGATCCAGATGTTTTCAGCTGGACGTCCAAACTGACTCGTCTCGCTCTGTATTCCATGTCGTACATGTTTCTTATGAACTCGTCATCGTGTTTGTAGCTGATCCAGATAAACGTGCGTCTGACCTCCAGTCCTCTGGTTCTGTGAGTCATTCAGTGTGTTACTGTTGATACCAGCTCGGTGAGGAAACACTCAGATATCACAGGAATAACCTCCTCTCCTCCTCCAGGCTGATGAATGACCGCTGGAGAAATGTGGGCCTTTGGGAGCATGAGCGGATCACATGACTACATTTATGAATGAGTCTGGAATAAACACGTGAGTCCTGACTGCTGTTAGTTCTCATTGTGGAAAACCCAGAAGCCTCATTTCTGCTGTGTCACTCCGGAGCAAACAGCTGATTGAGACCACGTCAGTCCAGATCGGAGGTCTTTACACCGGCTTCATTTACCTCTGTGGGTTCATGAAGCACTGAAGGCTTTGTTTCATTATTGAGGGGGGGTCTGGTTCTGGTTCAGGTCTGCTTTCTGTCCCCAGAGTTAAACTCAACTCAACTGGTTTTGGTCTTCGCCATCTTTGTCTTTGACTGTCGGCATCGTCACCATATTAGTTCTTTGAAACTGTGTCTCAATGTGACTTCCTGTCTAAATAAAGGTTGAATCATTATTTCAGAATTGGGCTAAAAACCTTCTTCTTCAGCGTTTATTTAAATGAGCCGAAGCCAAATTCAGCCGGCGTGAAAGTGCTGCAGCAAGAAGAAGACGAAGAAGAAGAAGAAGAAGAGGAAGAGGAAGAGGAAAAAGAAGAAGAAGAGGAAGAGGAAAAGGAAGAGGAAGAGGAAGAAGAAGAAGAAGAATTAAGAGGCCGTCCTGTGAACTGCTGATGAAACGACGGAGTGATGACGAAGATGTTTACAGTCTGTGGAGGAAGGAGCTGCTCTCACAGCCTCATTTGGGAACGTTTCCATGAATGTTTGGATTGTGAGATGAAGCTCTGGTTGCTGTCAGCTGTTTGACGTCATTCTGAGACTCACTTTAATGAATAACTTCCTGTAGTTATGAACTTATTCAGCACAAGCTTGAGGAATAGAGAAGGGACAATAAGCTGCATGTTGGCGCACGATTAAAAGAGAAAAAGGAAAAAGCTATTTAAGACTTTGCATATAAGCAACAATTTAAGAGTATATTTCGCCTCCTTTTATTTTGAAATTGACGTGTTCCTTGAAGGAAGGAAGCTCTTGTGAAGAAGTCCTCAGCAGGTTTAACATAGATGCCACAGGTGGGATTCGAACCCGTAACCTTCAGTCTGGCATCAGTTTTAAACTGAGACTGTTTCATAACCAGTTAAAAAGTTCCTCACAGCAACTTTAAGCTAATTCTTTGGCAATTTATGAACCTGTTTGTTTGTTTATTTACTAATAAACATTGTTGTATCAGGATATTCACTGTTCTCCTGGAAATGTAACAAAGGTCAAAGTTCGGCGATGTTGTGGCGATGCGGTGAGCCGTTAAAGCAACGAGGTCACCGGGACGCCAGAGAGGGGTGAGTGGGGAAATCCACAAGCGTTATGTAATTTCAAAGTAAAAGCCTGTAAATAAAACGGGTTTAGAACAGTGCGTTATGCAATTTCAAAGTAAAAGCATGTAAATAAAACGGGTTTAGAACAGTGCGTTATGCAATTTCAAAGTAAAAGCCTGTAAATAAAACGGGTTTAGAACAGTTTAAAGTGTCATTTTAATTCTTCCCTCCAATGTTTCCAACAGACACAAAACTCATCAAGTTGAAAATTCAACAAGACTTTAAAACAAATTCCCCGTGTTTTTAACGGTGTTTTGTGTTTTTAACGTCTCATGTGGTGTTGTGACACTGAACGTCCCTCTGAGTGTCATCGGGATGAACATCACTGTGGAGAAACATCATCTGTTTGAGTAACGCTGGGCTTTTATTATGACATCACCTCCAGCAGTGACATCACTTCTTCTGTATGACTACGCTAAACTGTATCTGAGTCAAAGAGGCTACTTGACTTTAGCACCGTTTGTTTCTTTATGTATTTATTTAAAAGGGTTCAGGGAGAATAAAAGTTGTATAACAATGCAAACATTTGATTACAACACATTCATGTTCCCCAGAGGATGAACCCTACAGACGTTGGTGATCCTCTGACTTTTCCTCTAGCACCGTGAGGTTGACATTTGTGGGTTTGAAGTGAAATATCTTAACAGCTGTTGGATGGATTGTGATGAACTGTAGTTCTTTATTCATGGTCCCCACAGGATGAACTGTAGTTCTTTATTCATGGTCCCCACAGGATGAACTGTAGTTCTTTATTCATGGTCCCCACAGCATGAACTGTAGTTCTTTATTCATGGTCCCCACAGCATGAACTGTAGTTCTTTATTCATGGTCCCCACAGGATGAACTGTAGTTCTTTATTCATGGTCCCCACAGGATGAACTGTAGTTCTTTATTCATGGTCCCCACAGGATGAACTGTAGTTCTTTATTCATGGTCCCCACAGCATGAACTGTAGTTCTTTATTCATGGTCCCCACAGGATGAACTGTAGTTCTTTATTCATGGTCCCCACAGGATGAACTGTAGTTCTTTATTCATGGTCCCCACAGGATGAACTGTAGTTCTTTATTCATGGTCCCCACAGGATGAACTGTAGTTCTTTATTCATGGTCCCCACAGGATGAACTGTAGTTCTTTATTCATGGTCCCCACAGGATGAACTGTAGTTCTTTATTCATGGTCCCCACAGCATGAACTGTAGTTCTTTATTCATGGTCCCCACAGGATGAACTGTAGTTCTTTATTCATGGTCCCCACAGGATGAACTGTAATAACTTTATTGATCCTCTAACTTTTCATTTAGCCTCATAATCAAGTCAACACTAAATACCTGCAGAACTAAAAACATTCAATCAGCCTCAGGTTGACTACAGATTATTAGCTAATTAGCTTAGCTTAGCTTAGTTTAGCTTAGTGTGTGTGTGTGTGTGTGTGTGTGTTATGTGTGTATGTTTATGTAATGTGTGTGTGTGTGTGTGTGTGTGTGTGTGTTATGTGTGTGTGTGTGTGTGTGTGTGTTATGTGTGTGTGTGTGTGTGTGTGTGTGTGTGTGTGTGTTATGTGTGTGTGTGGGTGTGTGTGTGTGTGTTATGTGTGTGTGTGTGTGTGTGTGTGTGTGTGTGTGTGTGTGTGTGTTATGTGTGTGTGTGTGTGTGTGTGTGTGTGTGTGTTATGTAATGTGTGTGTGTGTGTGTGTGTGTGTGTGTGTGTGTGTGTGTTATGTAATGTAATGTGTGTGTGTGTGTGTGTGTGTGTGTGTGTGTGTGTGTGTGTGTTATGTAATCTTTCTTGCTCGCTTCAGGGTCCTTGAGTCTGTGTTGTGTGTGTGTGTAATCCCCTCTCAGTATCATCTCTGTTGTAGTGTCACAGAGCCTCATCACAGGGGCCTCTTGCGTCATGAAGGGGCCCCTCGACGATGACCAAGAGGAGCTGCAGGCAGGAAGTGATGTCACGTGTGGGACGAAGAGACAAACAGAGAAACGTTGCCCTCTGCTGGAAGATTCGATCTGCTGATGGAAAAATAAAAGGAGAGCCGAGAGGAAGGAGACAGGTTTTATTGTGGAAACAACAGGAAACAGCTTTTATTGTGGAAACAATAGCAAGGGATGGAGAGAGGCAGGATGTACTTCCTGAGGCAGCTGAAGAAGTTCAACCTGCCAAAGACAATGACGGTGCACTTCTACACAGCCATCATTGAGTCCTCTGCTCCTCCATCACGGTCTGGTACACTGCAGCCACTGCCAAGGACAAGGACAGACTGCAGCGCATCATTCACTCTGCTGAGAGGGTGAATCTGCCGTCCCTCCAGGACTTGTTCGCCTCAAGCACCCTGAAAGATTGCATCCGACCCCTCTCACCCTGGACACAAACTGTTCGTGCCCCTTCCATCTGTCAGGAGGCTGAGGTCCATCAGGACCAAGACCTCCATCAGGACCAAGACCTCCATCAGGACCAAGACCTCACGCCACACGCACAGTTTCTTCCTGTCGGCAGTCGGGCTCATTAACAGAGCCCGGGACCCCCACTGACTCATCCCCAGGACAATGTCCTCCCTCCCTACTACTCCCCTGCACATCCCTTCATATTTTAATACACTTGTCACTTTTACATTACACTTGTTTACAGTCCTGTTATCTGTTTGTTGTGCACTTTATTTCATATTCTTTTAAATTCTATTGTCAATTTGAATGTTTCTATTTCTTGCACTGTTGATTGTTGTTTATTGTTTATTGTTATTGTTTAATGTTATTGGTTAATGTTATTGTTTAATGTTATTGTTTAATGTTATTGTTTCATGTTATTGTTTCATGTTATTGTTTAATTATATTGTTTCATGTTATTGTTTAATGTTATTGTTTCATGTTATTGTTTAATGTTATTGTTTCATGTTATTGTTTCATGTTATTGTTTAATGATATTGTTTCATGTTATTGTTTAATGTTATTGTTTCATGTTATTGTTTCATGTTATTGTTTAATGCTATTGTTTCATGTTATTGTTTCATGTTATTGTTTAATGATATTGTTTCATGTTATTGTTTAATGTTATTGTTTCATGTTATTGTTTCATGTTATTGTTTCATGATATTGTTTCATGTTATTGTTTAATGTTATTGTTTCATGTTATTGTTTCATGTTATTGTTTCATGTTATTGTTTCATGTTATTGTTTAATGTTATTGTTTCATGATATTGTTTCATGATATTGTTTCATGTTATTGTTTCATGATATTGTTTCATGTTATTGTTTAATGTTATTGTTTCATGATATTGTTTCATGATATTGTTTCATGTTATTGTTTCATGATATTGTTTCATGTTATTGTTTCATGTTATTGTTTCATGTTATTGTTTAATGTTATTGTTTCATGATATTGTTTCATGATATTGTTTCATGTTATTGTTTCATGATATTGTTTCATGTTATTGTTTAATGTTATTGTTTCATGATATTGTTTCATGATATTGTTTCATGTTATTGTTTCATGATATTGTTTCATGTTATTGTTTCATGTTATTGTTTAATGATATTGTTTAATGTTATTGTTTCATGTTATTGTTTCATGTTATTGTTTAATGATATTGTTTCATGATATTGTTTCATGATATTGTTTCATGTTATTGTTTCATGTTATTGTTTAATGTTATTGTTTCATGTTATTGTTTCATGTTATTGTTTCATGATATTGTTTCATGTTATTGTTTAATGTTATTGTTTCATGTTATTGTTTCATGATATTGTTTCATGTTATTGTTTAATGTTATTGTTTAATGTTATTGTTTCATGTTATTGTTTAATGTTATTGTTTCATGTTATTGTCTAATGTTATGCATCACCCGTCATGACAAATTCCTTGTATGTGAAACATACATTGGCAATAAACGGTTCTTATTCTGATTCTGCGAAGTTTAGAGAAGAAGGCTGCAGGATGTGATGTG
>JAVDOI010000567.1:12500-15319 GCA_032191485.1 Leptoclinus maculatus
AGGAAGAGCACTGAGCACGAATGGATCTCTGATAGCAGCGTTGAACCGCTCTCTGCTCCGTCTCAAGGTCCTTCACTAAAGATCTAACACTCCCGCATGGTTTTACAGCTGAGTGCAGTTTGACCTTTCCTGACCGAATGCTTTGTTTAGCAATAGTTTATTGAAGGTAGTTGTGTTTGGATTCCCATAAACCAATGAATGGACAAAGACACGCGGATAATGTTGCACAGAAAGTTTTTATAATCTTTTGTTGTGTGTTTGCACCGATATGCTTTCATTTTTTATCCAGAAGCAAACTTTTTCCAGGACTTCAGAGAGCGAGCACTCTACACCATTTACAGATAAAGTTGACTTGTCTTTGTGGAAATCTGAGGGACATTTTGTGAAGTCACAGGACTCATCAATCAAACAAATGTTAGTTCTGCTCAGTGATTCGTAGCTCGGCCTCGTAGACGATCCAGAGACGGATGAGCCTCTCTGCTCCCTCCACCCACCGCTGACAGAGTTATGATGCCCTGCATACCTGTGTGTGTGTGTGTGTGTGTGTGTGTGTGTGTGTACTGAGTCCAGCAGCACAGTCTTTAGTTGATTAACTTCAGAGTTACTGGACAGGTTTAAAGTGTTAAATCCAGAAACAAAGTGACAAATCAAAGACTATTTATTTACTCTCTCATGTAAGAGAGCACTTGATTTGATCTGCAGACAAGTTAAATGAAAAGGTTTATAGAACTCTGAATATTCAGGTCTCCTCCCTCTGTGAATCTAAACAGTTCCACATTGCGGTTTCCAGGTGTGTTTGATAGCGTTCACCTCGGCTGTCAGTTCAAAGCTCTGCATGTTAAATCAAGCGCTCTTCACATTCTTCAGATACCAGCAGCTCTTTTTAAACCATCTGCTGCTCTTCTCCGGTTCAGACCTCGTCACCATCACCTGCTCTCAGGTTACATTTGCATTTTGGGCATTTGGCCGGTGCACAACGTCCACCTGAAAGCTCAGAGACAGAAAGTAGACCGGAGATTTAAACAAATGATTCAACAGCTAATAAATGACTTCTCTCCTCTGATTCCACATGTCATGGTTTGAAGCACTCAGCCTGTTAAAACATATTGTTTCACATACTCTGTTGCTCTTCAACACAGTTTGAACGTCGAGGTCTTGACATCTTGTGACCTGCGAGTCACCAAATCAGTGCTGACTGCACAAAATGCATGGTCGTGGTTGGTAAACGCCCACTGTGGTGGGCTGAACGTCATGTTGAGGTTTTTATGTTGCACTGATGTTTGTTAGTGTTTTATCAGCCGACCTTCAGCCCAGTCACCAGAACAAATGTGGCCATTCACGTTGAATGTTTCAGATCAGCCTCGTATCACGCTTCAAGATACCCACAATGAAACGTTGTTAACGTTGTGAAACAATTGGTGAGGTTTAGGCACCAAAAGTACTTGGTGGTTAAAGTTCGAAAGAAGATCGTTGTTTGTGTTCAAATAATAACGTAGCAACCCTAACGAGCAACGACGTAATGTAACGACGTAATGTAACGGCGTAATGTAACGGCGTAATGCAACGACGTAATGCAACGACGTAATGTAACGACGTAATGTAACGACGTAATGTAACGACGTAATGCAACGACGTAATGCAACGACGTAATGTAACGACGTAATGTAACGACGTAATGCAACGACGTAATGCAACGACGTAATGCAACGACGTAATGCAACGACGTAATGCAACGACGTAATGCAACGACGTAATGTAACGACGTAATGTAACGACGTAATGTAACGACGTAATGCAACGACGTAATGCAACGACGTAATGTAACGACGTAATGCAACGACGTAATGCAACGACGTAATGCAACGACGTAATGCAACGACGTAATGTAACGACGTAATGCAACGACGTAATGCAACGACGTAATGCAACGACGTAATGCAACGACGTAATGTAACGACGTAATGCAACGACGTAATGTAACGACGTAATGCAACGACGTAATGCAACGACGTAATGCAACGACGTAATGCAACGACGTAATGTAACGACGTAATGCAACGACGTAATGCAACGACGTAATGCAACGACGTAATGCAACGACGTAATGCAACGACGTAATGCAACGACGTAATGCAACGACGTAATGCAACGACGTAATGCAGCGGCGTAATGCAACGACGTAATGCAACGACGTAATGCAACGACGTAACAACAAACCTAAGACGTAACAGCGTAATGTAACAAAGTAAGAACTAACAAAGTAAAGTAAAAAAGTAATGAGTAACGCAATGTTACATGTAAGAAGTAAGAAAGTAACGTAACAAGTACCAACACCACCACTCTTTCCCGCCCTTAGTGTACTCTCGCTTGTTATACTCGTTGTTATACCACAAAACAAAAGTAAAATACGTTAATGTTAAAATAAAAACGTCGCCATTTAACACATCAGTGGTTGCAGAGGCGTAAAATGCCAACATTGTTTCCTGGAGACTGGACAACACATACAAACCTGATACAAACCTGGTATAACCTGTATAACATTCACTTCCACATTGAACGCTCCTTTGATTTGCTGGTGCTGGCACATGTTGCTTTTGATAAGATATTAATGTGCAAAGATATTCTAAATATTGCTATTTTATCTCTGTTTCAGTTTGCTGTTGACCAGCTGGGAGTCTTTAGTCTGACAGCCTGTGTGTGTGTGTGTGTGTGTGTGTGTGTGTGTGTGTGTGTGTGTACATGTGTGTTGTACAGGTACAGGTGAGAACATGAAATACATACAGGAAGTCCGGTTTGAGTCCTTTTACACTCCTGTCTCC
>JAVDOI010000568.1:0-10000 GCA_032191485.1 Leptoclinus maculatus
CGACTGCAGCCGGGGGAGTGTGTGAATTCATTCTCCTCCGCTATAAATACGCGTTCCTCCGCATAGGTGCGAGCGCAAAAAATGTAATTAGGCAGCGAGGCGGGAAAGGCAAGCCGCCCTTTCTCCGCGTTCACATTATTTGTCCAAGAATAATGCACTACAAAGAGAGGGGGAGGAATCTCTCTTGAATATTCATTTACAAAATAACAGTTTGCTGATAAGGCCGAAGCATGTGATAATCAATTAGTTAAATGTTCTACAAAAAACCTGGCGCGAAGGGGGGGGGCAATAAAGATTAATGTGTGCATCGGCGAGAGCAAAATGACGACTTCAGCAGAAGTCGGAGCCCGAATATCCGCGCGGCATTAGCCTAGATAAAATATCACAAAGAAGAAGGAGGAAGCGGGAGATGTGTTTGTAATGAGTGTGTTTGTTTCAAGTGTTCCGTAAGATGAGAAACACTTTGTTTTACACGCAGAGGGCCTAAACCTGTGTGTGTGTGTGTGTGTGTGTGTGTGTGTGTGTGTGTGTGTGTGTGTGTGTGTGTGTGTGTGTGTGTGTGTGTGTGTGTGTGTGAGTGTGTGTGAGAGGTCAGCAGAGTGTCAGTATGAGACCTGGCATGGTGTCGTACACACTCACACTGGTTAAATGGTGAATCTTTCCGCCTCTGTAGGGGATTCTTTTCATCGTCGATTCAGGGTTATTTTCTTAATTTATTGATGAAAATGTATACGGTCAGAAAATAATGAAGAATGCTCGTCACGATGCCCAAAAGCTCCGAGGGACTTCTTGTGTCTCGTGTTTCCAGTTCTAATGTTTGATGCCTGCCCTCCGTGGACTGCAACTAACAACTTTTATTTTTGATTCATGTAAGAATTATTTTTTCAATGAATTGATTTATTACTCATGATAGGGTTAGGGTTACTCATATTACTCATGATAGGGTTAGGGTTACTCATATTACTCATGATAGGGTTAGGGTTACTCATATTACTCATGTTAGGGTTAGGGTTACTCATATTACTCATGATAGGGTTAGGGTTACTCATATTACTCATGATAGGGTTAGGGTTACTCATATTACTCATGATAGGGTTAGGGTTACTCATATTACTCATGATAGGGTTAGGGTTACTCATATTACTCATGATAGGGTTAGGGTTACTCATATTACTCATGATAGGGTTAGGGTTACTCATATTACTCATGATAGGGTTAGGGTTACTCATATTACTCATGATAGGGTTAGGGTTACTCATATTACTCATGATAGGGTTAGGGTTACTCATATTACTCATGTTAGGGTTAGGGTTACTCATATTACTCATGATAGGGTTAGGGTTACTCATATTACTCATGTTAGGGTTAGGGTTACTCATATTACTCATGATAGGGTTAGGGTTACTCATATTACTCATGTTAGGGTTAGGGTTACTCATATTACTCATGATAGGGTTAGGGTTACTCATATTACTCATGATAGGGTTAGGGTTACTCATATTACTCATGATAGGGTTAGGGTTACTCATATTACTCATGATAGGGTTAGGGTTACTCATATTACTCATGTTAGGGTTAGGGTTACTCATATTACTCATGATAGGGTTAGGGTTACTCATATTACTCATGATAGGGTTAGGGTTACTCATATTACTCATGATAGGGTTAGGGTTACTCATATTACTCATGATAGGGTTAGGGTTACTCATATTACTCATGATAGGGTTAGGGTTACTCATATTACTCATGATAGGGTTAGGGTTACTCATATTACTCATGATGTTAGGGTTACTCATATTACTCATGATAGGGGTTAGGGTTACTCATATTACTCATGATAGGGTTAGGGTTACTCATATTACTCATTGATAGGGTTAGGGTTACACATATTACTCATGATAGGGTTAGGGTTACTCATATTACTCATGATAGGGTTAGGGTTACTCATATTACTCATGATATGGGTTAGGGTTACTCATATTACTCATGTTAGGGGTTAGGGTTACTTCATATTACTCATGATAGGGTTAGGGTTACTCATATTAGACTCATGATAGGTGTTAGGGTTACTCATATTACTCATGATAGGGTTAGGGTTACTCATATTACTCATGATTAGGGTTAGGGTTACTCATATACTCATGATAGGGTAGGGTTACTCATATTACTCATAGGGGTTAAGGGGTTACTCATATTACTCATGATAGGGTTAGGGTTACTCATATTACTCATGATAGGGTTAGGGTTACTCATATTACTCATGATAGGGTTAGGGTTACTCATATTACTCATGTTAGGGTTAGGGTTACTCATATTACTCATGATAGGGTTAGGGTTACTCATATTACTCATGAAGCCCCTTTTCCCCACAGACAGAAAACCCACGAACATCCGGCTTTGGTCTTCAGTGCGAAAGGTTACAATCGGCATTTCAGATGACTCTGCGGTACTTATTGGCCCCGGCTGTGATCGGCGCTGATGGAAACGTGACGCCACACGTGGACGCGCTGTCTCCGCCTCGCTGTCTTTGTCCCCTCAGCTCACTATTTCTGTCCGTCTCTGACCATCTGAACATCGCTCCAAATGAGCAGATAACAGACGTACAAAAAGAAGTGAGCACTTTTTCTGGCGTGTTCGTGGCGTGTTCGTGGCGTGTTTGTGGCGTGTTCGTGGCGTGTTCGTGGCGTGTTCGTGGCGTCCAGTGTGAGACCATAAACATTTTCTTCTTTTTTTTTCAGTTTCCAACAGCCCGAAGATCAAGAGTCCAAAACCAAAGAATATTAAAAGTAACATACGAAAATATTAACCAAATGCTCAAATGCAAGAAGCAGAAATCAAAGAAATGATGAATTGATTATCATGTTAGTTGCTGATTCATTTTCTATCAACTAATTGATTACTGAACTGTTTTCTGCTCTGGATCTCAGCGGTGTACGTGTACAGCATGTCCGATGTAATTGAGTTGTTCTATAAGCGGGTGTTATGTATTACAGTTGTTACCACTACACGCGGAAACCAATTACAATGCATGTAAATTAGGGCCTTGTGCCGATTAATAACACGAACAAATACTAGTGTTAGATATAAGCGGCTGGTTTTAATAAAAGGGAAGTGCGTGTCCCCGCTGCCGAGGCTCCCCCTGCTTCTCCTACGGGGCCCCGGGGCCCCCTGTTGCCACGCGGGGCACGTCGTCCTCTACCGGCCGGAGCGTGAATCACAGCTGACCTCCTGACCCGGCAGGGAACAAAGAGCCAGCGCTGTGCCAAAGGGGCCGGTACTGTACTGGAGCAATGCAGCTGTGCTCTGCGGTCGCCTCCCAGCCGAATGAGGGCAAACTGGTTCAGTGTGTGTGTGTGTGTGTGTGTGTGTGTGTGTGTGTGTGTGTGTGTGTGTGTGTGTGTGCGGTGTGTGTGTGTGTGTGTGTGTGTGTGTGTGTGTGTGGTGTGCGTGTGCGTGTGCGTGTGCGTGTGCGTGTGCGCGTGCGTGTGTGCGTGTGCGTGTGCGTGTGTGCGTGTGCGCGTGCGCGTGTGCGTGTGCGTGTGTGTGTGTGTGTGTGTGTCGGGGTAGTTGTTGGCACCGAGGGGGGGGCTGGTAAGACATCTGTCATCCTATCATCAGTGCTGTCACTTCATGGAACAAAATGGACTGTGGGATTTTTTTTCACCCCCCCCAAAAAAAAAACAGCAAAAGGTCGGTGAGCGTGTGATCCGTGACCTGCTCTCTGGCACCCTTTTCAATTAGCCGCGCCTCATCAAAGGGTGAGGGAGGAGGACGGCGTCGAGCGTCCTTGGCCGAAGCCCAAAGCCACGTTTAGGGGCTCCGGAACTCCCCGCCTCCGAGGCCGACGAGTGACAGAGTGGCATATTTAATCCCCCCCCCCCCCCCATAGCTATCTGCCATCCTTTTGTTTAGTTTTTTGAAGCGGGGCCGCCGCACCGAGGCAAGGTCTTTCCATAATGACACCTTGACTGTGAAGAACTTCATCCACTCCGCCGCTATCTGGCGCCTGCGTGACAACACGGCTGCTTTTGTTGCCGAGCGGAGAAGAGGAGCTTTGAACTGCAGACTGACAGAGCACGGGGAAGCCGTTCCAGGCGTAAATGTAAATTATTATTACTTACACGTTTAACCCAGCACCTACAACCCCCCCCCCCACACACACACACACACACACACACACACACACTCTTCCTGATCGCACCGGAGCTATGGAAGGAGGTAGAGTAGTGGTGGTGGTGGTGGTGGTGGGGGGGGGGACAATTCTGACATCATGTTGCCCTCTTTTGGTGTGTGTTTGCAACTGCACCTCAGCATCCTCTCTCCTCAAAGGCAACGACTTGGTCTTTTCTCCTCTTTTGGTGAACACAAGAGGATGAACGGTGCAGCACCAGCTGACGTGATCGTTGCATTAACGGTCTGAGTGCATCATGAATATACAGCGTTCTTGGATCAAATCTGGACAAAAGTTCTGGAGGGGACAGAGATTTAAAATGCATGAAATTCAAGCCGCAGATAAGCACGACGAACTGTGTGACATCCAACGACTCACACACACACACACAACACACACACACACACACACACACACACACACACACACACACACACACACACACACACACACACACACACACACACACACACACACACACACACACACACACACACACACACACACACACACAGGCCTGTACAACATCTGATTCCACCAGTATTCACTCCTTCACACATTTCATCTATTTAAACCAGGTAAACCGGATTGTTTAATCTCATTTTCAAGAGACACAAAGGCTTAAAGATACAACGACACAGACTACAACAGGCTGAGAGAGTAAGAGTCAGGGTTGGAAAAAACACTTCAGGGAACTTTACACAGCTAACGTGTATCTAATACAGTCAGGACAACATTCAGCAAGGATGTGGTACATTTAAAATAAATGCTTAAATTCACCAACGTAATCAACCTTCTGTACTTTGTTCCAGGTGGAATGCATGTCATGAACCTGCTCACGAGAGATCTCTGTATCAGGCCACTCAGCAACAGGCAGGGAGACAATAACACATGGTTTTATGCTAATCCAATAAAAGGCCATGAAATGTATTGTGATGTTGTACTTTTTGTGTATTTTCTGTCACTAAAAAACTAAAAACAAAGCAAATTAAAATAAATCCATGGCTGTCCCGTCTTCATACGATTCACAGAGAAAGAAGAAGAGGAATACAGCAACACGGGGACACACTGCTGAACAAATCTAAACTTCAGATACAATCACAGCCCGGACTAACGGCCACAGAGAGCTGCATTTGAGGAAACCGGGGAGATAAGATCGCGGATGGTGTGAGACGAGGACGTGATGGAGGACCGAGGCTGGTGTTGAGCCACATAGAGCCGTCTCCCCCGGACCAATCAATAGGGCCCTCGTAGCATATCATTAGACATAAGTATGTATTAATATCCGCCTTAATACCGGGGGGTAATACATACGTAATTCAACCCCATTGAGGGAAGAGAAAAAAGATAATCACAATGCATCTCTTATGAAAATCAATGTTGAAAGGATATTCCAATAATGCCAAAACCGCTGCCCCTCTGTTTCTCCCCCTCATGCCATAACACGATCATTTTCTGCATTCATCTTAAAAAATATATATAAATATGTCACATGGGCGCCCCTTGTTCCGGGCAAAACAATATGGATTGTGTTTGCCTCGCAAACAATTTTAATAAAAAGCTATTGATCGGGGATCGAGCGGTTGGCCGTGGGCGCGGAGCCCCCCCCAGCCCAGACCGCAGTTGGGTCCAGATCATTAATGTCCTCAACTGCTGGCTTCACTGGCGCAAATGTGTTCGAATAAGGGTCTGGCGCGCATGCTTCGTGGGTTTGATTTGTGATGGGGCCGCCGTGACGTCACGCCGCTTCCTGCAGCCACCTCGCGGGACGCAGGAAGCGGTTTGAAGCGGCGGTGACAACGTGTGCTTCTCTTCCTTCACGAGTCATGTGATGAATGACAATTATAAAACCGCGCCGATGCATATGATTTCAGAAACGATTAATGCATTTAAACACGCGTCACGGCCTCATGGGGGCCTCATGGGGGCCAGCCAGAGGAATGTGCATAGTAATATGAGATATGAGCACACACACACACACACACACACACACACACACACACACACACACACACACACACACAAGCACACCGTACAGCTTGTCATCACAGACATCCTCCAGACAGAGTGTGTGTGTGTGTGGGGGGGGGGGGACTCTCACATCCTCTGCTTTGTGTCAGACCTCAGTGAGAATGTTTGTGGCGGCCTCAGTATCTCCATCCAGGCAGAGACACACTGGCGCTTACTTTCTCCAAGGCAGGTATCAAAGGCTTGGCGCAGCGAGACACTTTTAATTACCAGGTACTTCCCTTATGCTCGCGATTTCAATTTCTCCCCGCAAAAGCTGTAATGATATTCAAAATGCCCGCTGGCGACTCCGGGCTCCTCGCCCCCCCCCCCCACCCCCCTCCTTCCACACACACGCTAAGATGTGAATACCCCAGGTTTTATGGGCTTATTTGTCTCCAGTCACTTTGTAAAATCTTTATTCTGCCGAAGATCTATCTTTTTATTTTTTTTAAAATGCGAGCATTGCTGGAAGGAATGGCAATAAAGGTTTGGGGGGGGGGGGTGGGGGGGGGGGGGGATCAATGCAGAAGATGTATTAGCCTGCGCTACCGAGACCGACTTCAATAATAAAAGAAATTGATCCTTTAAAAGTAAAGCTTACTCCGGGACGGCATTCTTAAGAAGAAGGACGGCCCATTCCGCACTGCACAGGCCAGATGGAGAATCACAGCAGGATGCTTCACCCCCCAAATAATATTCACGTTGTATCTTCAAACCCGTGTCACATTCAGTCGCACAATTACCGACGGATTCTTGTTGGAATGCATGCATTATGGAGGAGCATGTCCAATAATACAGCATATGGAGTAACATATTCAATCGGTGCCACTCGAGCTTTGCAAGCACAAAAGAGGGTGAGAAAAGAGAGGAAAAGAGAGAAAAGAGAGAAAAGAGAGAAAAGAGAGACAATAGAGAAAAGAGAGAAAAGAGAGAAAAGAGAGAAAAGAGAGAATTAGAGAGAAAAGAGAGAAAAGAGAGAAAAGAGAGGAAAAGAGAGAAAATAGAGAATAGAGAGAATAGTTAGAATAGAGAGAAAATAGAGAAAGGAGAGAAAATAGAGAAAATAGAATAGAGAGAAAAGAGAGAGAATAGAGAGAAAATAGAGAATAGAGAGAGAATAGAGAGAAAATAGAGAATAGAGAGAAAAGAGAGAAAAGAGAGAAAATAGAGAAAAAGAGAGAAAAGAGAGAAGAAAAGAGAGAAAAGAGAGACAATAGAGAAAAGAGAGAAAAGAGAGAAAAGAGAGAATAGAGAGAATAGAGAGAAAAGAGAGAAAAGAGAGAAAATAGAGAATAGAGAAAATAGAGAATAGAGAGAATAGAGAGAAAATATAGAAAAGAGAGAATAGAGAGAATAGTTAGAATAGAGAGAAAATAGAGAAAGGAGAGAAAATAGAGAAAATAGAATAGAGAGAAAAGAGAGAGAATAGAGAGAAAGAGAGAATAGAGAGAAAAGAGAGAAAAGAGAGAAAATAGAGAAAAGAGAGAGAATAGAGAGAATAGAGAGAATAGAGAGAAAAAGAGAGAAAGAGAGAAAAGCGAGAATAGAGAGAAAAGAGAGAAAATAGAGAATAGAGAGAAAAGAGAGAAAAGAGAGAAAAGAGAGAAAAGAGAGAAAAGAGAGCAAAGAGAGAAAATAGAGAAAGAGAGAAAAGAGAGAAAAGAGAGACAATAGAGAAAGAGAGAAAAGAGAGAAAAGAGAGACAATAGAGAAAAGAGAGGAAAAGAGAGAATAGAGAGAATAGAGAGAATAGAGAGAATATAGAGAATAGAGAGAAAAGAGAGAAAAGAGAGAAAATAGAGAAAAGAGAATAGAGAGAATATAGAGAAAAGAGAGAATAGAGAGAAAAGAGAGACAATAGAGAAAAGAGAGAATAGAGAGAAAATAGAGAAAATAGAGAAAAGAGAGAATAGAGAGAATAGAGAGAAAATAGAGAAAATAGAGAAAATAGAGAAAATAGAGAAAAGAGAGAATAGAGAGAAAATAGAGAAAAGAGAGAAAAGAGAGAATAGAGAGAATAGGACATGTAAGGATGAAAATAAAAATGTTTTTTCTGGGGGACATTGTTATTTACTATTGTTCAGTTTATTTTCTGGGGGACATTGTTATGGACATTGTTATTTACTATAGTTCAGTTTATTTTCTGGGGACATTTGTATTTACTATAGTTCAGTTTATGTGAACTTTATTCAATAAACTTCAATAAAGTTTATTGAAACTGAACAGTAGTGCAAGGATCTAGTTAATTTAATACCATGATCCTGCACTACTGTTCAGTTTGGTTAGTTTACCTAGTGTTCATTTGATAACATTCTAATTCATTGTATATACTGTGCATTTTTAGTTTTATTCTATTTTATCTTATTTTTTATTCTATTTTCAATTCAATATCTGCTCTGTTATTTCATTGTTCTGTATATATTGTGCATTTCCATACTCATATTTATTCTACTCTGTAACTTGCTGCTGCTACAAACAAATTCCCCTGGGAATAAATAAAGTTATATCTATCTATCTCTCTATTGGGCGATCCAGAGAGTAGATGCCACCTGCTTCAGTCTGTTGGCGTTTCTTGTCTCTGCTACACAGCCGTCGGTAGCAAAGCGCCGGCAGTAATCAAGCTGTGAGGGCTGGATGTATAACAAGCGCACTTCACAGTATGCCTAACAAGCGCACTTCACACACTAATCAGCTCGAGTGGACTTTTGCATTCGCGTCCCACAACCCTCCGTGCTCGGTTTCCCGTGCGTATGGAGACGAGACGATGAAATGATCTGGGTAATCGATAGATAAGCTATCAGCGACTCGCCCGGGGTAATGAGTGTGTGGAGGTGTAGCGGGTTTTCTTGATAAAATAAAGTGCTGAATGCAAAGTGTGTGTGGGGGGGGGGGGGGGGGGTCAGAGGTAATAAGAGAGGAAGTACCCACAATGGGCTTTTTCTCAGAAAACTCCAGTGTATCGATTCTTCTCACGTCGGCCTCTGGAGGCTTTGCGTTGCCAACACAACATATTAAACACAATAATACTCAGGAGTCAGACGGAGATACTGTACAGAGCTATAAATGATCTCATGAGCAGCTCACTATTACTCTCCTTATCCGGGAATCTGCACCGGGAATATTTGGCTGTATATGATTACAGTAAATTACCGGCTCCAGTTGCATTACTTTCACAAACATGTTACTGTGTCATTTTTACAGTAAATGATAGTAAAATGACAGCTTTACACTGTGACTTCACATTTCTACTGCATTGAACTGTGATGTTACAGTTAAAGGCCCAATTATTAACAGTATGGTGCTATAGAATAAGTAATACAGACAGTATGGTAATCCCATAATGCTTTGCGAAGTTGTGAATGTGTAATAGCCGGGGGGGGGGGGGGCTAAGAGCACCAGGTGATGTCTTCAAATATCCTAAATTGTTCTGACAAACAAAGTTCTCGATTTAACAAAAGCCCCTAGAACAGCACATTTCTATAATTAAGTAAATACTGAACAACTGATCAATTCATCAAATTCAACACATTTTTCTTTGAGCAACTAATCAATGAATTGAGTCATTGTTGAAGCCTGTCGAGCTGAAATGAACCTAGAACTATTCCACGAATAAAGACGTACTAAAAAGGGATTTCTTTGTCAAATTTTTGATTTGAAGAAAAACGTACCTGTGTTATGTTTTAAATTCCGTTTGTCTCGACTGTAAACACAGTTAAATCTGCTAAATGTTGCACATAAGTTGCATAAAATATCACTTATTTGCAGCCTAAATAACCAGAAATATAAGTACAAGCCTGTAGCGGTCTAATGCTAAAATGA
>JAVDOI010000569.1:0-2500 GCA_032191485.1 Leptoclinus maculatus
TGAGCTTTGGTTTCTTATATAAAAATAAAATCTTTTAATCTGGAGTAAACCGCTTTAACGCCATAACGTACTTGCATCCAGCAGCCCGTCACACATTCATATTCATGTGGTCTTAAAGAAGGCGGTTTAACACGAGAGAAGGTGACACTTGAAGACGCATCGCCCCGACCGGCAGGTTAATGCACCTCCTGAGTATCGGAAGTGGAGTCACCTTATTGATCCGGGGACCTTTAAACATCCATCCTGCCGCGTCCTCGTCCCTGAGGAGGCTCAATAAAAGCTCCTTCGCTCATCTCGTCGGTGACGAACACATGATACCAGACTGTTAGCGACTGTCGACGGTGATGGATCGCGTGTCCGAGGCGTGTAGACGTAAAAGCCGCCGACATGAAGGACGCAGAGCTGTTAACGGCCTCCGAAGGTCGAAACCTCGTTTATCAAAATCACAGAAGCGACTTCACCCTCTGGTGAAATATGTCATAGATCAGAGGAACCAGAAAGTCAAATAGATAAACGTGGACTTTGATGAGAGACATTGATGCTGACATGACAATACTATACAATAATAATAATAACTTTCATTTATATGCGACGACATCACATAAAGTCTATAAAGATGTGTTTTAAGAAGTGATTTAAGAGAGATTCAATCTAGTTTGTGTCTGTAATATTATTACTTGTTTTTCCATTTTACATCCATTTCTGATGATTTTATTTAAAGTGTCAGTGACAAACTTTGATGTGGTTCTGAACCAGTCTCAGTTTAGTCCTGATCCTCTATCAGTAAACGAGACCATCAGAGAGAAGACGGTCTGTTTCTATAGAGTTATAGACCAAACTGAGGTTCATCCTGAAAGGAACATGAATGATGAACCACATTTAGACACAATCCATACCATAACAGTTGTTGACATGTTTAACCTAAAGACACAAACTTGAACTCATGGCGGCGCTGGAGGAAAAATCAGAGGATCACCAAAGTCAGTAGGATTCAATTCCATGGTAGAATGGTCTGTTTGACTCTAAATGGACCATCATGTACTAAATGAACATCATGCTGTATTGAAGAAGACTTGAAACTAGAGATTGAGACCATAAACTCATGTTTACAATGTTTACTGAGGTAATAAATCAAGAGAGAAGTAGAGTCATTTTCTCATAGACTTCTATAGGACCAGAGGAGTCGCCCCCTGGTGGACATTAGAGAGAATGCAGCTTCAACACATGAAGCAACGACTTCATTTTACAGAACCGGAGGTTGCCGCCTGGTTAAAAAACAATCTTTTCTTGTGCAACACGAGTTCACTCTGATCCCTCCTCATGTTTAAACCATCAGAGCGCTGAAATCAATCAAAAGCAAAAACACGAGTTCAGCTGGATTCTAATTAAATCAGCATTTCAACGTAACGCTGAGACCAGAAATCTCTGTGATTAAAGAGAGAAAACACGCCGTTCCTCCATCGATCGGCTCAACGTTAACCGTCTCTCTGCCGGCTCGGTGCTCAGCTGGTCTCGTGGATCACGGAGGCCGAGCCAGGCCCGGAAGGCGCCTCCTGCCCCCCCACACACCTCGGGCCATCCACGACCTCTTACCATGCAGGGTGACAGATGGCCGGCTTCCCACAACAACACAATGTGCGGCCGCAAGTGAAATGCCAAAAAACCTCCTGCACGGCCTTTAATTACGGAGAGCGTTTTAGGTTAACGCTCAAGAGGAGAGCAGGAGGACGGGTAAGGACAGACGGATCGGTCAGCAGGTTACTGATGCAACATGGGTAAATGTGTCTCTAAGGCATTACATCAGAGTCCACTGATATCCAGAATCCTCAAACGATGATTCTTATTAGCTCTGCTGAGCTCTTAATCTTATATGTTCAAAACATTGACCAACGCTTTTCATTTGAAACTGTTTCCATGACGTTTAACAATGAATATTACAAGTTCTAGACATGGATTCTTTAGAATGTTGTCCTGTTCACTTTCCCTCTTTGTTTCACTTGAATTATTCTAGATTACAAACCTTTCTCTATTCCTAACTTCTACTAATAGACTGTATATAAGGAGTGGACGTAGTCGCCGTGACGTCTCTCATTGGTTTTTGGAAGTTTTTAAACCTCAAGTTCAACATTTTCTCCGTCGCCATCTTGTTTTTTTTGCAACCAGTGAACAGGAAGTGACCACATCTGGACTGAGGAGGAGTGACGTAGAGACGCCGTATACGTCTCTGGTAGAGACCTGTCAATCACTGTGTAGCCCCGCCCTAAAGCACCCCCTTTAGGGCGGGGGGATTATACGGGGGGATTATATATATCTCCTCGGGTTTCATCAGGAAGAGCTGGAAAAGGCTATTGGGGCCTCAGATAAGAGGAAGATTGTGGATGAAGAATAATAAGAGTCATAAATCAATACCAACCAAAGTCTTTAATGTATTAGTTTAACATGATGTTCTGTGTATATTTCATCCTCCTACATTATGGTCTGGAGCCAAGTTAAGGTGAAG
>JAVDOI010000569.1:7500-14765 GCA_032191485.1 Leptoclinus maculatus
TTTAAAATGTAGCTGACTCCCTGAAATCAAGTTGATTTCTTATCATAACATCATAACCGATAAACCAACCAACACACGACATGTAACGATAAACGATGAACATTTCCTCCACAGTTCTTTGAAATGCAGAAGCACAGGCCAGTTCATGTCAGTACATTCACATCATCTTGGTTTTAAAGGTCAGAAGTTTAGTGCTCATGTTTCTGCTTGTCCGCCTTCATTTGCTCACATATTCCCGGTTTGAGCTGACGGGACTCGTCAGTGTTTCTGGGTCACCACTCGACTCTCCGCATGCTTCTGTGGGAACGTCGCTAAATGTCACAGATTCATCCGCTGAGACTCAGAGCTTTTACTGGAAACTGTAAGCTCGAATCAGGACAAATAGAAAAGATAACACACAGAGAACATGAAGGAAAACATATATAAGTTTATATCAGGACCTTAAATAAGAACGCTACTTAAGGCGCAAAGAAATTCAGTAGGCAGCTCACGTTACAGCAGTGTTTAACAGTGTAGAACAAACACAATATATTTTAGTTTTTTATGACTTCATTGATTAGATTTCGGTGATCAAAGGTCACTTTTACCTCACAAAACACATTTTGGCTATAACCACAGACTGTGAGAAGTGGACGTAGTCGGTCTGATGTTTGGAAGCCTCAAGTTCGGCGTTTTAGCCGTCGCCATCTTGTCTTTTGCAACCAGTGAACAGGAAGTGACCATATCTGGACTGAGGAGGAGTGACGTAGAGACACATATACGTCTCTGGTAGAGACCTGTCAATCACAGTGTAGCCCCGCCCCTAAAGCATCCCCTGCTTTATGGTCTGTTTGACTCTAAATGGACCATAATGTACTAAATGAACATCATGCTGTATTGAAGAAGACTTGAAACTAGAGATTGAGACCATAAACTCATGTTTACAATGTTTACTGAGGTAATAAATCAAGAGAGAAGTAGAGTCATTTTCTCATAGACTTCTATAGAACCAGAGGAGTCGCCCCCTGGTGGACACTAGAGAGAATGCAGCTTTAACACATGAAGCAACGACTTCACTTAAAGAACCGGAGGTTGACACCTGGCTAAAACTCAAGAGTTAAAATGCTAATTATGACAATTTTCACACAAATATCAAACATGATTAAATAATGAAGTGAAGACATTTTAAACAGACATGGATGTAAAGTGCAACTTGACTGATTGGTGGAGGCAAACAACCGGGATGCAGAAATTCTAATTCCTCGTGCATTTGTGACTTAAATTTAAGTACATTTCAGATATTTTTCTCCCAAATTTATGACTTTATATTCTCAAGAGAATTAAAGACTAAATTTCTTGCAAATTTCTGAGATTTTGCTCATAAATGTATGACTTTTATCTCGTAAACTTAGAGTTGCTTTCTGTAAATGAAATGTTCTGTTTATGTTGTTGCTTCTCTCATTGATAATAATAGAAGCTGACAGAAGTCCATGGATGTGTCATCATGGCCCATTTAAAAGCAGGTAAACAAGACAATCCTCTGCCCCCCCCCCCCCCATATTAAGGCATTCAGCCCCGCTGATAACGGGAATGCTGGTTGCCTGGCAACAAACACTCACAAACTGGAGGGGCGAGCAGGTGCCGAGGACTTCTGCTGGCGGGAGGCGAGCAGGCGGTTGGCACAGATATGGCTGTCATTGGTCAGTGGGGCTATTTTTACCTGCGAGCCTCGCCCATGAAGAAGAAACACGGCCTGAAGAAGTTCCACACCGACGACGGACGTCGAGCCGGTTGACCCGAGCTGGAAGGTTTCACTGAGCGGCAGAAAACAGCCTGAACGTGATAATGTGTGAGGACCGACACTCTGACAGCTGCAGCATTAAAGTACAGCAGAAATATCAATAACAAATATGTTGGCTGACACCTGTTTGGTTTGGGAGATTCAATCAGGGGGATTTCCACAGACGAAGAAAACTTTTTTTAATTTCTAATAAAAAGTACAGTTTGCTGGATAATTATCTGTTACTTTTTACATTACTACAAATATTCAGACACACTACACGAAGATATTATAACCTTAAATGATTTGTTGGCTGATGTGTTATAACCAGGAGAGAACCTCTGGTTCTGAGTGAAGTCAGAGCTTCATGTGTTAAAGCTGCATTCTCTCTAGTGTCCACCAGGGGGCGACTCCTCTGGTTCTATAGAAGTCTATGAGAAAATGACTCTACTTCTCTCTTGATTTATTACCTCAGTAAACATTGTAAACATGAGTTTATGGTCTCAATCTCTAGTTCCAAGTCTTCTTCAATACAGCATGATGTTCATTTAGTACATTATGGTCCATTTAGAGTCAAACAGACCATAAAGCAGGGGATGCTTTAGGGGCGGGGCTACACGGTGATTGACAGACCAGACCCAGCAGACGTACGGCGTCGGCTCGGATCAGAAACAACAATCAATGGCTTAATTCAGTGTCATATCAGACCATCCTAGTCAAGTCAGGTGACATAAAGAAGGATGAGGATGTTGTTTGTTCTCAGGGTGGAACTGTGAAACTAAGTAAAGGGTACGAACAGAAACACAACAGCATTGTTGTTACCAGATGTCGGTCCATAGGTCCTCCCATCCCGATGAAACCAAGCTATGATTGGTTGGCGGAGTCACCATGGTCACAGAGAGTGTTTCATAGCAGCTGGTAGAACATGTCCTGAGACCTGTGGCTTTACGTTTAGAAACTAAAATGTCTTAGTTTGTTGTAGCATTAAGAGTCTTTTTTCTGGGTCGTGTCCAAAGCAGAAAAAGAGAAAAAGAAGTGTCCAGATGCTGTTGGCCATGGAGTAATAATGTTCATAATCAAACATGCTGAGCTTTATTTTAATGTTTCAACGTTCTCAGGAAAGCAAATGCGTTTGTATTTCAACCCGGATCCAGCTGACTGACATGTCCCACCAATAAGAGACGTTTCTCTGCCTGTGGACGGAGTTCAGTGGCACTAATTACTTCCAGACGTAGTTCCTCCTGTTCGGTGAGTGGGCCTCTAAGATTACCTGGAGAGCTCCGTTGTCTCCTGAAACCTCAAAGAGACGAGCTTTTCTCTCGCCGCTTTGATGAGGAATCCCGAGGAGATCACAAGCAGGAAGGAGACGAACATCTCAAGAGAATAAGAAGATAAGAGTGTGAATGTTTAAACACAGTGTTCAAGCTTCATTCTCACAGTCAAAAAGGTAAAACTGCAGATTATTGGAACACGATTTATATTTTTACTCAGTTAAACACAAACTGCATCAAACTAAAATCAAAATAATGAAGATGTTGTTTTGTAAAACACAAGAGAGGAAGAAACCCGGTGGACGTTAGGAGGAAGAAACAGAAATCAGACCAGCTGAGCTGAATCCTACCTGATGACAACAGGAAGCAGAGACGCCTGTTTCTTCTTCATCGAACTCTCAACTTCATGGTAAAGAAGACACAAATGTAATCAGCACAACAGAAGTAAAGATGTCTTCAAAGAGAACAAAGCAGCTCTCTCCTGATGTGACCTAAAAACCCCACGCATGAACCATTGTTCATCAGGAAGCAGAGCTTGAATATTACCCATGTGTTCATCACATTACAGTTGTAAGGGAGAGGATTTTGACGCATTCAAACTTAATATAAATACGAGCTGGATGTCCAAAAGTTAGAGGTGCAACCCAAAATAACGAACTAAAAGCGTGTTAGGGCGCTTTCACAAGGCAACATTAGTCTGTTTGTTTGCTGTGAATGCAGTAATGATACTGTGGAGTTAAACAAAACGCAGGTAAAGACAGGTTCACATGCATAAGAGGACTGACTTCAACTTCTGCAGGAGTTCCATCAGAGTATGCTTTAGGGCGGGGCTACACAGTGATTGACAGGTCTCTACCACAACGTTGTCTGGTCTGGGAGCTGTCCCTGTCTTCGTCACTGACCTTTAACCCTTTCACAGTGTGTTTTCACACCTAAAAATGTTTTATTCAGCGTTGTGTTGAACTCCACCCTCTCGTGTCACTTCAGGTTGGCCAAAAACCAAGATGGTTGATGCCTGAAACTGACCAAAAACCAAGATGGCGACTGTCTAAATGTCGAAAGGCTTCAAAACGTCACTCCATAAGCCAGCTGGGTGCCGTCACGGTGATGACATCCACTTCCTATTTACAGTCTAGGACTAAACTTGTTGTAGTACTACAAAAGTATGACACAGTCTTTCAAGTCAGTCGACCACGTGTACATTCGACAATACAATCATGAACCTCACATAGTCAAAATAACTAAACATATTCATCTGAGTGCTACTTATGTTTCTATGTTTATTATTTTGAATCCTTTGTGCGTTGATCCCTCCCTCCCCCACCACCCGTCACTGGCACCTGTAGTTGATGTTTACCTGAATTATGTGGCCACTCGAAATCAAGTCTGCACCTTAACTTCAGTACCTTTGCATCAGGATGACGTGGTAACAGTTTGTATCCTAATGTACCATCATCAAGAAGGTCTATTATGAGCCGTTAGTCGTGCTTCTGTGAATATTTAACTTTTTTAATAAAATATTGAAGTGTTCTGTCTGTTAGGGGATCAATAGATGAGTTGATCATTGACTAAATTATATGATTCCGGTTGCATGTTAGAGCCACAGATGTTCACAGAATCCACATCCGGCTCCGTGTTTGTCTTTTAAATTCCTTAATAACCGTCCTGTACAATGAAAGTCTTTTACTGCTGCTCATTCATGTGAAGTCATCGAGATAACAGACACCAGATAAACACACTGCGGCCGTGTTGACCTAAAGAAGCTGTGAGTGAGCCTCCGTGTTGTCTGAAGGAGGTTTATCTACAGATAACGGTGACGTCATCCGAATGAAACATCTGGAGCAGCAGAGCAGGTCTGATGTTAGAAACATGGTGCATTCGTCTGTTTTCATTTTTTAAATGTACACGATATAAGAAACACAAGTTATTTAAATGACACTCGTCAGTATTTGTGCTGCACATTCTGCTTTTGTGGAAGAAGTCTGATATTTATATTTGTCTAAACCCTCCCTCTGAGAGGCGAGGGTTTAGATTTGAGGTAAAAGAGATTTTTAAATAGTGTTACAAAGAGGTAAGATGATTTATAGGTAAGATGACCTTTCTGAACGTTTTTCATATCTTTTAAAAGCTTTTTGCGCTGCAGTGACAAAGAGACGGTTAAACATCAGCAAAGTTTCCCTTTAATGACTTAAACTTCAGACAAATTGTTTTGTAAATGAAAACCTTTTTTTGCCCTCTGACATCCGAACATTATCTCTCCAGATTGCTTTTAGCTACCAAGTACCACAAACGGTAAAGTGTGATTTTACATGACCAGTGTGGCTCGCTATAATCCCCTAAAGGCTCATTTCATTGGAAACGATGAGTCATCAAACATTTGAACCCGTCAAATATTTGACTGATGAAAGCACTTTTAACATATCTGAATATGGTCAGTTTGTTCTGAACTGATCTTAAAAACATACATGTGAGTAACTATTTTGCAGCCAAATTAAATTGTTCAACCTTTAATAATAAAGTAGTCCATGAATATACAGATAAGGGTTTACAGTTCATCACCATAGTGGAGGTTGGTTTATGGACTTTTGCCGGTTACAAAGAAGAGTTTTGTTCATACGCTCTCTGGCTTTTTGGAAAATAAGGCAACGAACAGCACGCTGAGCATGAATCTGTGGAGGCCTGTATATAAGTATAGAAAGCTCAACATTTCTCTCATATTTTATATTACGTCACTTGTTCAGAGATTGCATACATGGCCTAAAACGTACATACAAAAAAGCAAGAACGTCGTTCTTTGCACCACAAAGACTTTCAATAGTCGCGTCATTCGTTCACTGATTGGTGAGAGTGGGCGGGACTTTGAGGGTACCGGTGTCGTCATTTTTTAAACCTGCAGCCAGAATGATCCTTCTGTTTTTGACACATCATAAAGAAACAGCAGAAATACTGAATTTTGCCATTTCTTTTGTAAGAACACTGAATTAAGTTTCAAAAGTTTTTCTTTAGTTTAGAAATATTGCACCAATGACTCCCTCAATGTTCCAAAGCCGCCTCACGAGTGTTTGATTCCCAAAAGAATTTCACTGGATCAACATCTAAACAATGAAAACAGTTCAATGGCTTCATACAAAATCCAAAGTCTCTTCACTCGTCAGGTGAACAGTGACCTCAGAGAGCTAATCATTGACCCGACCTGTTAAGGTTTAATAAATGGAGGAAATAAAAGCAGCACTTCAATCAGAGAGAAGGTGTTTATGGAGGCAGTAAAGCGTCTCACAGGGTCACTTCCATTACTGGAGACGAGCTGTCAGCCAATGACAGCTCGTCTCCATCCAACACATCAGAGAGAAGGAACTCTGCAGCCTTCACTTTGGATCACGAAGACCTCACCTGAAAACTCATGTGATCACATCAAGAAGTTTCACACACAATGAAAGAAAAGTTGATCCTGGTGAAAGAATCAGAACAAAGTTTCAGTTTAAAAGTGAGCTGAGAACCAAATACGGTTGAGAAAAGTCTTAAAAAAGTCTTAATCGATGATAGCAAACGCATATCACTGTTATTGGTTATTCTTAATACATCTATCTTCTGTGTTCATTTAATTTATTATATCACCAGTTACTTTTGTTATACTCTGCTGAGACAGAAATATGGGATATAATCTGCTTACTTTGGCTTTTATGATCGACAAAGAGGTATTTAATTTCATTAAATATGGTATTAAAAAGACAAATTAAACTTGTGAACCTGCAGAATCCGTAAATGTTGTAAATATATTGTTACTGAAGGAATTAATGCTGTAGATTTTATATTTCTGTAATAACAATAGCGCTTCTTTAAGTAGCCTCAGCTGTTAATCACCGTAGATCAAAGCGTTTTAAAAAGCTTCAATATCTTTAAAATGGATTCATTTTTTGTATCATGATGTTCTTTTCTCTGCACACTTTATACTTTTAACATTTGGACACAAGTAAAAGCAGTTAAAGCAGTAATGTGATGAAGATGCTCCCTTTAGAAGAAGAATTTAGTTTTTTGTTTTAATAAACTGAAACTAGAAAAACAATAATCTGGATCCAGATCTGATGGTTGATGCTGATCTTCTTCTGTAACGTTAAAATGAGAGAAAACGTCACAAACATTTCCTCGATTACTTGTTTATTTTATTAAAATAAATAAATAAATACATAAATCACAGACAAACATAAATCACAGACAAACAACCCTAACAGAAGTAA
>JAVDOI010000570.1:0-7500 GCA_032191485.1 Leptoclinus maculatus
GTATCATTGTCATTGAGAATCAGATATGAGGAAGTAATTGTCGTAACAAGATGTCGATAGTAAAATAAATGTGCTGTCAATAAGAGATGAGTGAGAGGATGACTGTCAGCTTTAACTGGAATCCTGCAGAACCAGTCTGCACACATTCTCTCACACACACACACCCCTACACACTCCTACACACACATTCCAACAAATACACAGTACACTTGAGTCACACTTCTGTTTTTCCACCAGCGTTAATCAAAAACGTTAATCAAACAGCCTGCAGCTGTCTACTGGTTTGTGTTTTTAGATTACTGATGACATCATTTCCTGGTTAGTGAAAAATGCTGCTGACAGACCCTTTAAACTGTACTTTTAGTAGAACCATAACTGACCAACGGACCCTTTAAACTGTACTTTTAGTAGAACCATAACTGACGAACGGACCCTTTAAACTGTACTTTTAGTAGAACCATAACTGATGAACGGACCCTTTAAACTGTACTTTTAGTAGAACCATAACTGACCAACTGACCCTTTAAACTGTACTTTCAGTAGAACCATAACTGATCAACAGACCCTTTAAACTGTACTTTTAGTAGAACCATAACTGACCAACAGACCCTTTAAACTGTACTTTTAGTAGAACCATAACTGACGAACAGACCCTTTAAACTGTACTTTTAGTAGAACCATAACTGACGAACAGACCCTTTAAACTGTACTTTTAGTAGAACCATAACTGACCAACAGACCCTTTAAACTGTACTTTTAGTAGAACCATAACTGACCAACGGACCCTTTAAACTGTACTTTTAGTAGAACCATAACTGACGAACGGACCCTTTAAACTGTACTTTTAGTAGAACCATAACTGACCAACTGACCCTTTAAACTGTACTTTTAGTAGAACCATAACTGACCAACAGACCTTTAAACTGTACTTTCAGTAGAACCATAACTGACCAACAGACCCTTTAAACTGTACTTTTAGTAGAACCATAACTGATCAACAGACCTTTAAACTGTACTTTCAGGAAAACCATAACTGACCAACAGACCCTTTAAACTGTACTTTCAGTAGAACCATAACTGACCAACAGACCCTTTAAACTGTACTTTTAGTAGAACCATAACTGACCAACAGACCCTTTAAACTGTACTTTCAGTAGAACCATAACCTGAAACTCACAGAGTTGACCTTTGATGCATTTTATTTCATTAGACGCTGTTTGTGTTTATGAATCTATGTCTCAAACATCATAGTTTAGGTCAATAAACTACAAAGATCTGCGTCTGGTTCTACCTCAGTGTTGTTAAAAGGAGTCTAGACTTCATCTGGACCCTTTTCTCTTGTGAAATACTCGAGCGTTTGACCTTCTCAGACTCCTAAAAAATACTTTTAAAATCAGGCTGAACAATTTAGAAGAAATATTGAATTGTGATTATTTTGACTGTGATATGAGAGGGAATGATGATTAAATGATGATAGAGGGGTCTATCATGAGGTTTCTTCCTCCGATGTGAGGGTCCTGGGACAGAGGATGTCACATGTGTACAGATTGTAAAGCCCTCTGAGGCAAATTTGTGATTTTGCGCGATACAAAATAAATACAATTGAAGGTCTTTAAATATGTTTTCACTTGGTTCGGCTGCTATTCTCCCTGAACTGAACGTTGATGGATGTCTCTTTACCTGATGTGTTGCAGATGCTGAGGTGTCCTGTGTCTTCATGGAGAGCTGCATTCTACCGTGCAGCTTCAAAGCTGGTGAAGGTTTAGTCCTCCACTGGTATCAGGTGACAACGGGAATCATTCCTGTTCACTCTTTCTACCACAACCAAGACCAGTTCACCCACCAGAGCGAGAGCTTCAGAGGCAGGACGTCTCTGTTCAACGACCAGATCTCCAGAGGAAACGCCTCACTCCAGCTGAAGGTGGTAAAGGTTCAGGACGAGGGCAGATACAAGTGCTACACCGGCACCGATACTGGCAGCAAGGAATCGTTCATCAACCTAAAAGTGGACGGTATGAGAATGAGACACTCAGCAAATTATAACTTCAACATTTCCACTTTAAAAGCTATTTCAAGTCTTTTCTTACTCGTCTTCACAGCTCCGGTCCGTGAAGTCCACATTCAGCAGGTAGAAAACAGGATCACCTGCAGCTCAGAGGGGATCTTCCCTAAACCTGAGCTCACCTGGTCCACCAGCTCTCAGTCCATCGTGACCCTCCAGAACAAACCCTCAGTCCAGCAGACTGACCAGCAGCTCTACAGCATCAGTAGTTCTCTGATAGTCTCACTTACTGATCTGGACTACAGCTGCACCGTCAGCACTCCAACAAACAAGAAGAGAGCCACGTGGTCTCAACCCAGTAAGTGTTTCTCAGAAGAAGTAGATTCTGATGAGAAATAGCAGATATCTGATCACCTCTTTTCATCTGTGTGTTGTATCTTTTTAGCTTCCATCAATGGCTCAGACACTGAAACAACAATCCCCTGCACGTCCTCAAACACTCCTCTAACAGGCCTCATCTGGAGGTTCAACCACAGTCACATCATCCTGAACCGGACCGGGAACGACTCCACAGTCTCAGAGGAGTGGAGGCAGCAGGTGGAGAGTGTGTCTGAGTCAGGCAGCCTCACGCTAAAGGACTTATCTTCAGATCAAGAGGGGATTTACACCTGTGAGCTCAGTAACGCTGAGGAGACATACGTAACCAACACCTTTCTGAGGATAGAGAGAAGTCCAGGTAAGAAGGCAAGAGGTGGAACTTTCACTGTCACTGTTATCATCTGTGATATCTGGTTCATGACACGCCAAAGTCTTTACACACAGTGGGTTCAGTTACTCACTGCAGCATGAAGTCATGAACCATCAGCTGAGTTCACTAGATGGGATCGATCAAGACAGCATCAATAATTTTGGTACGTTTGGACCCTTTCTGTAATAAACAGACTTCCTGGGCTCACTCAGTTCCAGCTGCATAGATTACTTTTGTCGACTCTGCAACCTTTACAATGTAGAACAACGAGGGGTTGTCACAGCCTCACCAGTTATTGTTTAGGCACTGTGAGGTGATTGTTGTAGTATTGCTAGGTGGTTGCTAATGTGTGGTTTTTGCAAGAGTCTCCCTAAGGGGTGACAAAACATGAGCTATTGAGGCTTTCAGGGGGTCTGAGGTGTCAATCAGACCCCCAGAGAACCCACCAAACAAGGTTGGCTGATGGGATGCATTATCAAATCTTTAAGTATAAAAAACTTGTGTAACACAAAATACAGAGAAATGATTATTTGATCAATTAGAACATTTACCATCAATAATTCTACCGATCTGTTCATCATCAGTAATTTATCAAGCAAACATGTTCATAGAGGATTCTTCTGAGAGGATTTCATCCTTTTTACCTTTTTCAATAAAGAGAGATGGAGTAAAAAAAGAAAAATCCTAAAAAGTCACCTAACATTTTAATGCTCAGATGTTGTCATTGCACTCGTGTAAGTTTGGTTTAAAGAAAGTTAAATTAACTAATGAAACTGTTTCTGTTTCAGACAGTCCCAATAATGACGAAGCAATTGCAGGCGGGGTGTTTGGAGCCATTTTGGTTTTGGTTTTAATTGCAGCAGCAGCATTCTGTATATATATAATGATGAAGAAGAAGAGAAAAAGAAGGAACCAAAGATCCAACGGTCATATCTCTCAGTAAGTATGTCTTCTGTGTTGAATACAACAGCAGCAGCACTCTGGTGAACTCTTCATGAGTTATGACTTTCTGTTAATTAATACGTCTAGTTTCTTTTCCCCAAATCACTTTGTTGGACATAACATGCTGTAATTCATTCATTTAATCAATAAGGCTGTATTAATGACAGGAGTTGATGTATATAGATATCTGTGTCTATATACATATACATAGACAGAGATATTCATGCGTTTATTGGTATTAAAATGTATTGAATTGGTGAGACAAAGACAAATTGACTCAATGTAACAATAAAAGTTTAATTATTAAATTAACAGTTAAAATCTACTTTTCCATTCTCTGTTACAAACCTAAACAAGTCGACACAGCTGAGATGATGATATGAGAGATTATTTGGAGTTTCAGCTCTGAAGTTCATTTCATTTTGTCTGCAGACAAGAAGAGAGGACTACACCAACAGCAAGGACAGAAGATGGAGGACAAAGTAAGATCGATCGGTTCCTTGAAGAAGAACAAAGAGATCTGGAGTCAGATGAAGACACAAACATCTCCACTGAGGATGAAGCATGAATTTATACTTGATGCACTTATTTCCTGCACTGAGAGCATGAACTTGAAGGGAGCATTAATACAACAACAAGGCCTTCTGTTTGTGCTCTGCATAAATCCTGATCACCCAAACTGAATGAAGGACACTGTGGACCAGGACTGTGCTCTACTGAACTCAATGTGCAGCTTTAAATTTGGTTCAATTTGGTGCTAAACAGAAATGAAGGCTAAATACTTTTGCATACTTTTGCAGCTAAAAGGTGTGTTTTCTCTTTCATGATGTTGGCGATGGGGTTCTACATGAAAAAACGTTTCATTGTTTCAAATGAGATTTATGTATTTGTGTTTTTATTTGTGTGTGTTTGTGCAGTTTGTTTGAGTTTTGTGTTAAACGCTTCATGAATAGTTATTTCTCCACACTCCGTTACTTATTCATGTATATTTAATGTTTTCAGGGACTTTGAAGGATCAGTGTGTTTTAGTTTGCACTAACTGAACTCAATATGTGAGCTTTGCTTGTAAAGTTGGTGCTCAACAGAAAAGACCAAATACTGTTGGAAATAAACAGAAAATTCAAGCATTACAAAAGTTAGCAACGATGTTTACTCTTTTTATTGACAAAAAAAAATGTTCAGGTAAATTAAGTTAGAGTTTCTGCCGTTGTTTGTTTGTTTGTTTAGTGGTTTATTTAGCATGTATTGTACCAGATTTAGCTCAAAGCTAATCCTCGTGTGTAGTTCCTGAGAGGAGGCTACTGGTGATGTACATAAAACACCAAATGAAAATATGTCTCCATGTTTGTAATAATAAATGTATAAATGAGTCTGTGAGTGACGTGTGAACAAACCCCTCTGTGTGAACCTCCAGAACACAGAGAGGAATGAACGTGTAACGTTTGGTGTATGTAAGAGCTGCTGAAGTGGAGATTTATGGATCAGAGTCTGAGAACAAACTCATTTAGAGAAAACGTCCTTTAAAGAGACGTTTAGTTACATTACAGACATTTAGAGACTCTACAGGTGAAGAGGGTCAACACATGAACTCAGAGATATCACCATGAAGCTTCACCACTTCATCACTCACATTAAGAGGATTTATTGTGTTACAAGTCTACTGAGATGTCATGTTTAAATATGCAAATGAGGCGTTATGTAATGGTAACTTTAGGAGAAATCTACAGACACAAACAGACAAAGTATGAAATAAATGTTTTCTTTCCTCTAGTCTGAAAGAAGACGAGTTATGGAATAAAAATCTCAACATTGATCAGTGCATGAGAACAATGTTTGAGCTTGAAGTGTCTCTTTAACGCGTAGACTCTGCTGAGGCAACAAGAGAAACGATGGAAACGCAGACAGCAACAGTTCACTGACTCAATGATAAAGAGATGAAATATGAGCTCACTGGCAACAGAAGCAAATCCAAAGAGAAGTAAAGTCCACAGGTGAACAGGGCAGGACAGAGACGCAGGTCCAGGTTTAAGAGACAGGAAGTGACGTTCTGATTGGAGGAAATGGAGCCGGTATGTGTGCTGACGTAACGAGACACAGGTGAGCAGGATTCCTGGAGGAAGTCCGTGGTGGACAGGTGGAGAACGGCGATAAGTTATCTCGTGTTGAACTACTTTTATCTTTAAGGTTTTGGGAGGCTGACATTGAGTTGAGTCACCTGTAGAGCTGAAGGGTTCTACCTGGTCCAACGAAAAAAACAGAAATGAAGGCTAAATACTTTTGTATACTTCTGCAGCTAAAAGGTGTGTTTTCTCATTCAGTTTCTCTTAACAAATGATTCAAGATGAACATAAAACTATCATGACGGTATATTTAAGAGGTGAATGATTAAACATTTTAACTCTTGGGGTCTGACCATGTGCTGCTGAACAAAGGAAAAGACTCAGTCCTGCTGGTTCCTGATCGGGGTTGTTGATAACAGCTCCAAGGAATGTTTCACATGGCCTTAGATGAAAAAAGCAATAAAGCATCAACACTGCAATCCCATTGGACAAACAGCCACAGACACCCCAGGACCCCCTGTGGTGCAGCCTTGCTTTCGCTGAAACTATAAAACTCTGCCTCATCTCTAGCTCTTGGCCATTCCACGCAATTCAATTCGCTTGCAAGGAGGCAAGAACACAACGTTGCTGTTTTTAAAAGAAAACCTGAGGTCATCAGTCTTACATTCGCTGGACGAATAAAGACTGTTTGTATTTGTTTCTGTTTCGCATCCTGAAAAGAGAAGCGCACAAGAAGAAGGAACGCATTCTTCAGAGTCCACGTCCACTTTGTGCCGGTTATAAGGACGAAGAATACCCTTGATTTACGAAGGAACTCTCTCACACACAGAGAGTTTATCGTCGCGCAGCTGGAAGCTCTGCGGCCGAGTTGAACTCGAACTCGAAGGCTCGCGAGCCGCGGTCACGAGTGAAACTACCCCTCCATTGTGATAGTGCGATCTATCTTCCACTTGTAGTCCCACGTGACATGCCACCTTTTAGATTACGTCCGCCATTGTCTGAGCAGTTTCCCGCTTCTCCCCCCACACACACACACACACACACTCCTACCACAGATTGTTTGTTGATTTTAGATAGCGTGCTCATGAATGTATAGTTGTTGTTAGTTTAGATATTAGTTGACTAGATCATCATTATTAGAATGTAATAAACTCTGTTATATTTTAAAGAGCAGCTGTATATGGTTACTTTGTGCATGTATTGTGATGATAGCTGTATATGTGGTCGGTGCTCAAACTCAAACCTTCACTTTCACTCTGGATGTGTAACAGTACTCAGACTATTGACATTGTGAGTGAACACTAATTATGAGACTTGGTCCCTGTTCGCAGGGTGGTGCCCCGTTATTATTAATAATCGTTAATCATCTGACTGACATTAATAATTCTATTGATGTCAATAATTTAGTTTTTCATATTTGCTGATAACTTAAACACGCTCCTTTTCGTTCCCAACATAATAAATATAATAAATAAGTACAAAAAGACAAATAAGAATGAAACCTGGACACATAAAGGAAGTCTTCTGGTCACATTAGTAGTTGAACTCACAGACTGAATGTGTGAACGATGTCGTCTGTCTTTTCTCAGATTAATCATCAGAACCGTTTGGACATCTTCTCCTAAAAACATGATTTATAATTCATGTCACATTAAAAATATTAAGAATTATACATTTTAATACTACTTCACTGTTAGTCATGTCCACTAACACGCCTCAGTCTCTGCTTTAGTGTGTGTGTGTGTGTG
>JAVDOI010000570.1:10000-14526 GCA_032191485.1 Leptoclinus maculatus
AACAGACCCTTTAAACTGTACTTTTAGTAGAACCATAACTGACCAATAGACCCTTTAAACTGTACTTTTAGTAGAACCATAACCTGAAACTCACAGAGTTGACCTTTGATGCATTTTATTTCATTAGACGCTGTTTGTGTTTATGAATCTATGTCTCAAACATCATAGTTTAGGTCAATAAACTACAAAGATCTGCTTCTGGTTCTACCTCAGTGGCGTTAAAAGGAGTCTAGACTTCATCTGGACCCTTTTCTCTTGTGAAATACTCGAGCGTTTGACCTTCTCAGACTCCTAAAAAATACTTTTAAAATCGATTTAGAAGAAATATTGAATTGTGATTATTTTGACTGTGATATGAGAGGGAATGATGATTAAATGATGATAGAGGGGTCTATCATGAGGTTTCTTCCTCCGATGTGAGGGTCCTGGGACAGAGGATGTCACATGTGTACAGATTGTAAAGCCCTCTGAGGCAAATTTGTGATTTTGCGCGATACAAAATAAATACAATTGAAGGTCTTTAAATATGTTTTCACTTGGTTCGGCTGCTATTCTCCCTGAACTGAACGTTGATGGATGTCTCTTTACCTGATGTGTTGCAGATGCTGAGGTGTCCTGTGTCTTCATGGAGAGCTGCATTCTACCGTGCAGCTTCAAAGCTGGTGAAGGTTTAGTCCTCCACTGGAATCAGGTGACAACGGGAATCATTCCTGTTCACTCTTTCTACTACAACCAAGACCAGCTAGACCGCCAGAGCGAGAGCTTCAGAGGCAGGACATCTCTGTTCAACGACCAGATCTCCAGAGGAAACGCCTCACTCCAGCTGAAGGTGGTGAAGGTTCAGGACGAGGGCAGATACAAGTGCTACACCGGCACCGATACTGGCAGCAAGGAATCGTTCATCAACCTAAAAGTGGACGGTATGAGAATGAGACACTCAGCTAATTATAACTTCAACACAATTTGCTGTTATTTCCCACATTTCCACTTTAAAAGCTATTTCAAGTCTTTTCTTACTCGTCTTCACAGCTCCGGTCCGTGAAGTCCACATTCAGCAGGTAGAAAACAGGATCACCTGCAGCTCAGAGGGGATCTTCCCTAAACCTGAGCTCACCTGGTCCACCAGCTCTCAGTCCATCGTGACCCTCCAGAACAAACCCTCAGTCCAGCAGACTGACCAGCAGCTCTACAGCATCAGTAGTTCTCTGATAGTCTCACTTACTGATCTGGACTACAGCTGCACCGTCAGCACTCCAACAAACAAGAAGAGAGCCACGTGGTCTCAACCCAGTAAGTGTTTCTCAGAAGAAGTAGATTCTGATGAGAAATAGCAGATATCTGATCACCTCTTTTCATCTGTGTGTTGTATCTTTTTAGCTTCCATCAATGGCTTAGACACTGAAACAACAATCCCCTGCACGTCCTCAAACACTCCTCTAACAGGCCTCATCTGGAGGTTCAACCACAGTCACATCATCCTGAACAAGACCGGGACCGACTCCACAGTCTCAGAGGAGTGGAGGCAGCAGGTGGAGAGTGTGTCTGAGTCAGGCAGCCTCACGCTAAAGAACTTATCTTCAGATCAAGAGGGGATTTACACCTGTGAGCTCAGTAACGCTGAGGAGACATACGTAACCAACACCTTTCTGAGGATAGAGAGAAGTCCAGGTAAGAAGGCAAGAGGTGGAACTTTCACTGTCACTGTTATCATCTGTGATATCTGGTTCATGACACGCCAAAGTCTTTACACACAGTGGGTTCAGTTACTCACTGCAGCATGAAGTCATGAACCATCAGCTGAGTTCACTAGATGGGATCGATCAAGACAGCATCAATAATTTTGGTACGTTTGGACCCTTTCTGTAATAAACAGACTTCCTGGGCTCACTCAGTTCCAGCTGCATAGATTACTTTTGTCGACTCTGCAACCTTTACAATGTAGAACAACGAGGGGTTGTCACAGCCTCACCAGTTATTGTTTAGGCACTGTGAGGTGATTGTTGTAGTATTGCTTGGTGGTTGCTAATGTGTGGTTTTTGCAAGAGTCTCCCTAAGGGGTGACAAAACATCAGCTATTGAGGCTTTCAGGGGGTCTGAGGTGTCAATCAGACCCCCAGAGAACCCACCAAACAAGGTTGGCTGATGGGATGCATTATCAAATCTTTGAGTATAAAAAACTTGTGTAACACAAAATACAGAGAAATGATTAGTTGATCAATTAGAACATTTACCATCAATAATTCTACCGATCTGTTCATCATCAGTAATTTATCAAGCAAACATGTTTATAGAGGATTCTTCTGAGAGGATTTCATCCTTTTTATCTTTTTCAATAAAGAGAGATGGAGTAAAAAAAGAAAAATCCTAAAAAGTCACCTAACATTTTAATGCTCAGATGTTGTCATTGCACTCGTGTAAGTTTGGTTTAAAGAAAGTTAAATTAACTAATGAAACTGTTTCTGTTTCAGACAGTCCCAATAATGACGAAGCAATTGCAGGCGGGGTGTTTGGAGCCATTTTGGTTTTGGTTTTAATTGCAGCAGCAGCATTCTGTATATATATAATGATGAAGAAGAAGAGAAAAAGAAGGAACCAAAGATCCAACGGTGATACCTCTCAGTAAGTATGTCTTCTGTGTTGAATACAACAGCAGCAGCACTCTGGTGAACTCATGAGTTATGACTTTCTGTTAATTAATACGTCTAGTTTCTTTTCCCCAAATCACTTTGTTGGACATAACATGCTGTAATTCATTCATTTAATCAATAAGGCTGTATTAATGACAGAAGTTGATGTATATAGATATCTGTGTCTATATACATATACATAGACAGAGATATTCATGCGTTTATTGGTATTAAAATGTATTGAATTGGTGAGACAAAGACAAATTTACTCAATGTAACAATAAAAGTTTAATTATTAAATTAACAGTTAAAATCTACTTTTACATTCTCTGTTACAAACCTAAACAAGTCGACACAGCTGAGATGATGATATGAGAGATTATTTGGAGTTTCAGCTCTGAAGTTCATTTCATTTTGTCTGCAGACAAGAAGAGAGGACTACACCAACAGCAAGGACAGAAGATGGAGGACAAAGTAAGATCGATCGGTTCCTTGAAGAAGAACAAAGAGATCTGGAGTCAGATGAAGACACAAACATCTCCACTGAGGATGAAGCATGAATTTATACTTGATGCACTTATTTCCTGCACTGAGAGCATGAACTTGAAGGGAGCATTAATAATACAACAAGGCCTTCTGTTTGTGCTCTGCATAAATCCTGATCACCCAAACTGAATGAAGGACACTGTGGACCAGGACTGTGCTCTACTGAACTCAATGTGCAGCTTTAAATTTGGTTCAATTTGGTGCTAAACAGAAATGAAGGCTAAATACTTTTGCATACTTTTGCAGCTAAAAGGTGTGTTTTCTCTTTCATGATGTTGGCGATGGGGTTCTACATGAAAAAACGTTTCATTGTTTCAAATGAGATTTATGTATTTGTGTTTTTATTTGTGTGTGTTTGTGCAGTTTGTTTGAGTTTTGTGTTAAACGCTTCATGAATAGTTATTTCTCCACACTTCGTTACTTATTCATGTATATTTAATGTTTTCAGGGACTTTGAAGGATCAGTGTGTTTTAGTTTGCACTAACTGAACTCAATATGTGAGCTTTGCTTGTAAAGTTGGTGCTCAACAGAAAAGACCAAATACTGTTGGAAATAAACTGAAAATTCAAGCATTACAAAAGTTAGCAACGATGTTTACTCTTTTTATTGACAAAAAAAAATGTTCAGGTAAAATAAGTTAGGGTTTCTGCCGTTGTTTGTTTGTTTGTTTAGTGGTTTATTTAGCATGTATTGTACCAGATTTAGCTCAAAGCTAATCCTCGTGTGTAGTTCCTGAGAGGAGGCTACTGGTGATGTACATAAAACACCAAATGAAAATATGTCTCCATGTTTGTATTAATAAATGTATAAATGAGTCTGTGAGTGATGTGTGAACAAACCCCTCTGTGTGAACCTTCAGAACACAGAGAGGAATGAACGTGTAACGTTTGGTGTATGTAAGAGCTGCTGAAGTGGAGATTTATGGATCAGAGTCTGAGAACAAACTCATTTAGAGAAAACGTCCTTTAAAGAGACGTTTAGTTACATTACTGACATTTAGAGACTCTACAGGTGAAGAGGGTCAAAACATGAACTCAGAGATATCACCATGAAGCTTCACCACTTCATCACTCACATTAAGAGGAGGATTTATCGTGTTACAAGTTTACTGAGATGTCATGTTTAAATATGCAAATGAGGCATTATGTAATGGTGACTTTAGGAGAAATCTACAGACACAAACAGACAAAGTATGAAATAAATGTTTTCTTTCCTCTAGTCTGAAAGAAGACGAGTTATGGAATAAAAATCTCAACATTGATCAGTGCATGAGAACAATGTTTGAGCTTGAAGTGTCTCTTTAACGCGTAGACTCTGCTGAGGCAACAAGAGAAACGATGGAAACGCAGACA
>JAVDOI010000571.1:0-2500 GCA_032191485.1 Leptoclinus maculatus
ACTTTTCAACAGAAAACACAAGTTTAATTATTGTTCTCTCGACTCAAGAATAAACCTCAATTTCTGAAGTATCTTCAAAAAAACGTATCTTCAAAGCCTGACGTCTGGCCTGAAATACCAAAAAGCTAGATTACTAGAAACGTGGTCTTTCCATCTTGATGAATCAGCACCAACCAGCTCAGTTTAGAGTCCTTTAACTAAGAACGGCACCACGGTCCCAATCCAGTGAGCTACACAACACCAGGGACCTGACCCCCCTAAACGGATTAATGTCATTAATAACACCTAATAATGACGTTAATTTACCCTGCAATGCCATGTTAAGATGGCCGCTGTGAAAAAGACCTTTTGGCTTCGCTTTTTAGAACAGGAAAAGAAAATGATTGACCTAATTGATTGTTTTATATATATATATATATAAATATATATGTTACATATGTGCACATCATGACCTTGGATGTGATCTAAAAGTGTTTAAAATACATTTTTATTTCATTTGATCTTAAAGGGGTAATTTAATGAATCCCTTTTCCCTCCTTCTTCCCTTTCTTCTTACCTGCTGTGATCTTTCTCCCCTTCTATCTTCTAATGGCCTTTCTTTCTCCTCTTGAGCTCCTCCTCCTCCTCCTCCTCCTCCTCCTCTTCCTCCTCCTCCTCCTCCTTCATTGTGGGGAAGGTAAACTTTCGGTCCGGCAAAGGAAAACATGGAAAAGGCAGCGCTGCCCTGTAGCTGTCATGATGTCATTGAGTCCCTCTACTCAGCTTAAGTTATCTGGAGCCGCTTTATGACTCGACCGTGTGTGTGTGTGTGTGTGTGTGTGTGTGTGTGTGTGTGTGTTTCAGCAGAGAGTGTGTGCATGTGTGTCGTAGGGCAAAGAGATTGTGTGTGTGTGTGTGTGTGTGTGTGTTTTACGACAGGCCGGGGGCTTAGCGCGCTCACCTAGCCTAATAAATCCTGACAAGCTCTCTACAATAACCTGGATGAGGTTTCTCTTTTCTCTCACTCACACACTCCGAACCTAACCTCTGTGCTCCGCTACATATTATACCTGCCACCTACTGTTTCCTCAACTTCTGGACCGGGAGAACACACACACACACACACACACACACACACACACACACACACACACACACACATTGTCTTTATGTCGACATGCAGGAACATTCATACTGGCAATCGCCACATTTACCATTTACACACACGTGAAACGAAGTAGCTCTGAGCTGGAGGACAAATGGAGGAACGTGTAATATTTATTGACTGAATGGGATTCAAACCCGGGTCTCCTCTATTCAATCACCAGACTAGGAGGGATACTACTGTGTGTCGAGTCATTTTGAATGTTTCTCAGCGGTCTGAGGAGTTGAAAGACGTATTTTAACGCTGAAGATGAATTGATCTTCGATCAGGGAGCAGAAGAATGGGATCATTTTCAGCCACGCAAGCAGAATGTCTCTATGGTCTTTCATGGGTTGCCATTAGATTTAGTCACTCACTGAAATAACTGAACCTCTTAACAGCAACATTATGTGTGTTTAAATGATGTGTCGGCACCAACTAAACAAAGCCAAATGGAAGTCAATATTGCATCCTTTTCCGTGGCAGACACACACTTTAAAGTCATCCAGGTGAGCCTGGAACAGACAGAACCAGCGACGTGGTATTAAACAGTGAGAAAGATGACGGTTTCTTTCCTAAACCGAACTACGTGGTTTTGTTGCCTAAACATAAAGGTTTTTGAAAGTCAAACTGAGCTGAAAAAATGTTAAATTTGCGTCCGTGTACAGATTAGAACTTGCCACAGACACCAACCTTCTTGAGTTTAATATCAACATGAACATCTTCAGTTATTTGAGCGTTTCCATCATGGCCTCCCTGTGGCGAGACACTGTTCTTATGGAACCATTTCTTCTTTATTTCAGAAGTAGTTCGACCCTCAGGTGTTTTTAACAGCACCCGTTGTTTGTCTTTAGCAGGTCTCTTGATTGTGATTTTTCCTTTATGATGCTCTGAAAACAAGATTTAAATATATCATATATGTGGCAGGACGCGCTGCCTTATAAGGTAATAATTATGCTAACTCACAACTCTCATGAACGCTCGCTCATTTCCTCACATTCATCGTTTACACAGTTATCTGACGTGGCTCACTCGTACAAGCCCACCAAACGAGTAAAAGTAGGAGAAAGGATACTACAATGTTGTTGCATGAGGTCCGTTCATGGTTCCCAGATGATGAATCCCAATGACCTCAATGACTTCCTGAATATTCGTCAAAATGAGGGTGGAAGTTCCTGGTTTTAAGTGACATGCATTGCCATGAAATTAAATTCAGGCATTCATGCAACTATTCAATTAAGCATGAATATGAAGGATGATTCAGATCTTTATCATCTCGGACTGCTGATTTCTTCAATGTCAAGAAGGACGTCTCTCTCGTCTCTCTCTCTCTCTCTCTCTCTCTCTCTCTCTCTCTCTCTCTCTCTCTCTCTCTCT
>JAVDOI010000571.1:7500-14507 GCA_032191485.1 Leptoclinus maculatus
TTCTCATTATTACAGTAACCCGACTACACCTTCATCTTGAAAATGAGATGCCACTGAATGTCGTCACGGTTTGAATTCTTCTTCTGTGGTTTGGCTGGTCTGCTGCATATTTCAGCTTTAAGTGGGCAGTTACAGCGAGCTGTTAGTGAGAGTTCGGCCCCGGGAGTGTGAGCGTGTTCACGTACGCTTCAAATGTGTTCCTGCCCCTGTTTTGAGTGTGTGTTTGTTTGTGTGTGTGTGTGTGTGTGTGTGTTTAATTCCTGAGCTCTGGGAGTCTATAAAGCAGGCTGTGGCCATTCAGTGGTGATTATATGTTAGCACAAACTTTACAGAAGTGAGGTCACCTCTGCTGGAGTGCTGGTGTGTGTGTGTGTGTGTGTGTGTGTGTGTGTGTGTGTGTGTGTGTGTGTGTGTGTGTGTTGAGACAGTGTACCAAAATGTGTTGCCAACACCAACACTGAGTTGGCTGGACTGGTCAACCTGTTGGCTTGTCACTGGCCTCACGCCTCTATTCCTCCCTCCATCCATCCATCCATTCATCCATCCATCCATCAATCCCTCCCTCCATCCATCCCTCCATCCATCCCTCCCTCCCTCCCTCCCTCCCTCCATCCCTCCATCCCTCCATCCATCCCTCCATCCCTCCCTCCCTCCCTCCCTCCATCCCTCCATCCCTCCATCCATCCCTCCCTCCCTCCCTCCCTCCCTCCCTCCCTCCCTCCCTCCATCCCTCCATCCCTCCATCCATTCATCCCTCCATCCCTCCATCCATCCCTCCATCCCTCCATCCCTCCATCCCTCCATCCATCCCTTGTTTTTGTCTATTCAGTCCGACCTACCTACAGTAACTAACTGTTGAATTAGTTCTTCCCTAACATGAATCACAGGATATATTTTCTATATTTGAAGTATATTTCTTTGACAATATGTCTTTAGTTTTACTCAAGTAACATTTGTAATGCAGGACGTTTACTACTTTTGTTTAGCAGCACTGATTCACCTCCAGACCTGCTGTTTCTGTTCAGTGTGCAGTGAAGCTCCAGGTGATCCTTCATATTCATTGAACAATAAAAACGTAGAATGAGTTTCTGCTCAGAATGGTTTGGTGCGCTCAAGATGCATCCAATAGCACGTGGAACATAAGTCAATGTCTGCCACTGTTCTGGCTGTATGTGAGCTTCAATCTGATTATTTGGATGGTTTACTTGCTGATTTGCATTTTGGCGTCTGTTTGCCGTTTCAATGTTCCATCTGCTTCGTTGGATGGTTTTCTTTCCAGGAAGAATCTGGGGATTTTCTTTCTTTCCTCAAAAAGGAGTTGATGTTTGAAGACAACGCTGCCAACTGGAAATAAACCTACGATACGACAAAAGTGGTAAAGCTGCTCGCGTGTAAACACGCAAATGATGATCGGGGCAACAGGGTACTGAGAGGAAGAGAGCTTCAGTGTCCTGAAGTAAGATACTGAACTCTAACGGCTCCCCGGGGTTAACCCGGTGCCCTGGTGTGTGTGTGACTGGGTGACTTTGGATAAAAGTGCCAAATGAATACAAAGGAGCACAGTGATATCCTCTAAACTATTTCATTTGGCTGCAAATTATTTACTCAAATGTTTCTAAAGCGTCTAATAACGGAGTGGCCTCTGTGTGACGGTGACGAGCTTGCATACAAACCACTTGCGTAGCCTCGGCGCCCCGCCCACATGATCACGTCACTTTAGGGGTTAGCTTCACTACGCTGAGTGTAATACAGGCATCTTTCCTCCCTTTCAAAGACTAACGTGAGCCGCCAGGTGCAAAGCCGTGGTCGTGCCGTTCCCTTGCTCAGAGGCCATCCATACCACAATAATACTACTTTAGGCTGACGGTGGCTGGCAGTACTCTGTGGTTCAGGACGCCTCAGCTTTACAGAACTACGGTGGCCTTCGGGTAACGTAAAACCCATGAAAGGCTCTCTCTGGAGCCAGTGTTTGCTTCGTCCGTTCTGGGCTCCTTTAGAAACATGGCAGTGCAACATCGTGGACTCTGAGAAGAGGAGGTCCGTAGAGCTCGGTTCTTAGTGTAGGTGATTAAACAGTAATGAAAACATGGTTGTGAATATTATTTTCCACTTCTGCTAATAGATCCCCAGAAATGCTGCACACTGGCCCTTGAAGTCCTGATGAAATTAAAGTATCATTTTCATCCATGTAATCATATAAAGTCTCATTCCAATTGTGCATGTCTACTGTGATATGCTTCATATCCATTGTTGTGTTTTGTAGCACTCACTTGGTGCACATTGTTGTTGATTGTCCCCTTTGGATGAAGCAGTGAGACCATAGAAACATACTAATGGGTCTATTCGACCCCCTCCCACACAAACCTGGCTCGAACACTGGGTTTGACATATTATTCAATATAATTCAATACTTTTTGGACGCACCTTCATAAAGTGGATAAGTAAAAACAAAAAAAGATGTTTTGTGGAAAAACCTAGCTGCACTCAAACAAGCACAAGCATGAACTTTAAAGGTTTTGCTCCCGAACAGAGTGGATCCATTGTGGAAAGACTTATCACCTGCAATTCATCAGTGAATATCTGAAAACCACAGAAACATATTGTGACTCAGAGGTCTTAGTATGACTCATAACTCTATTGCTTATCCTTATAATGGATTTTGCTTTTAGTTCAAGAGGGACTTTATAAACCTGGTAGCTGAATAGTTTCCTTTTCATATTAAATCTATCTTAAGTTGTTCTGTCAAAACCTAATAAAATATCATTACCTCAGCTGCAGTTTTCTAAACACTTTTTAGGGACATGACTCATCTCTTGAGAGACGCTATTGAAATCTAAGAGTCTCCAGTCATGCTAGCAGCTCGGTGAAGCTGTACTTCGGCAAAGTGCTTTGAGCTAAAGGCTAACGTCAGCATGTCAGGAATAATGATTGGCATGTTCATCATCTTAGCTTAGCATGCTAACATTTTTCTAGTTAGCACAAAACATGATGGGAATGGCGTTAGTTTTGCAGATATTTGGTCATAAAGCAAAGTATTTTACAAAATAAAAGTTTGACACCAAAGTTATTACAGATTCATGCTGATGGGAACATGAATGTCTGCCCAAAATATAGCAATCAAACAGACATCAGACATTTCACTCTGAACCAACAATTTCAACCAATTGGTGGTGCTAAAGTAAAGGTTCGTCCTCTAGTGACCATGAATATCTGTACCAAATTCCATCCCAATCCATTTAGTAGATGTTAAGATATTTGACAGATTAGTGAAAACTTGCTGGTGGTGCTACAGAGAAGGTCAGAAGATCACCAAAGGTATTACAAATTCATCCTTTGGGGACCATGAATGAGTGTACCAAATTGTGTCCCGATCCATCAAGCAGATAATGGCTTATATGACAGAATAGGTGAAAACTTGCTGGTGGTCTTTCTGGTAAAGCCAGGAGATGACCAACGTTATTACAAATGTATCCTCATGGGAACATGAACGTCTGCTCAAAGTTTTATAGCAATCAATATTTGTCGGGAAATTTCACTCTGAACAAACAATGTCAACCAATTGCTGGCGCTCAAGGAAAAGTCAAGGGATTACCAAAGTCATTGGGGTTTTTCCTCTGGGGATTATGAATGAGTGTACCACATTTTGTCACAATCCACCCAGTAGATGTTAATATAATTGACAGAATACATGAAAACTGGCTACAGGGAAGGTCAGGAGATCACCAAAGTGAGTAAGAATCTTCCTGTGGGGGCCATGAATATGTGTACCAAATTTCCTAGCAATCCATGTTTTAATTGTGAAGATATTTGCAGACAAAACTAAACATGTCAACCTCATGGCAAGAGGAAAAAGTCAGAGGATGACTAAAGTCTGCGTGATTCATCCCCTGAGGAACATGAATGTCTGAACAATATTCTGTCCCAATCCATCCAGCAGACGTTAAGATATTTGACAAATTACGCAAAAACGTACTGGTGGTGCTGCAGGGAAGGTCAGGAGGTCACCAACGAGAGTACAAATCTTCCTCTTGGGACCATGAATGTGTGTACGAAATCTCATGGCTATCCATCTTACGTCATACATGTTAAGATATTTCCAGATGAAGTCAAACATGTCAACCTCATGACAGAAAAAGTCAAAGGATGACTAGAGTCGGGGATTCGTCCCCTTGGGAACATGAATGTCTCAACGAAAGTCAATGACAATCCATCAAATGGTTGTTGAGATATTTCAGTCTGGACCCGACCGACCGACCGACCGATTTCCATCCACAGAGCCAATGAAATATTTCTGTTCGTGCACGAGAACACATGGATTATCTTTGTGATGTTTGGAAAGTTGCTATTTCACTTGATTCCACATCTCAGGCCTCTTCTCTAACCTTTCGCTCACTATGAACCATGTTTTCATTCTGCAGAAGTACAGAATACACGTTCGTTATAGCAACCTTCATTAGCATCTGGGTTGCCAGGGTGACCATGACAAAACACACGTTCGCGTGTTCGTCAAGTGTAACTGAAGTTTTCCATTTGTTTAGTTTACTACTAAGGTCATCACACATTTTGTTTTCCTACTTCATTGGAAGTGTGTTGGCCGGATTTGCCACACTGGCGCCCTCCGATTCCTTTGTTGCTGAGTCCCAAACTGCAGATGCTTTTAGTTCCCATGAGTCTTTACCACTGGCACACACACACACACACACACACACACACACACTAGAGGCCAAGTGGTGGTATACACGGTGTGTGTGTGTGTGTGTTAGTTTTGGATATTTTCCCGTTGTGGCTATAATCAGGGGCGTCTTTGACATGTCACAGTTTCCCCACCTAGGCATGACCTGCCCTCAGCCAGGAAACACTGAACAAACCAACCGTGCTCTAGTGTGTGTGTGTGTGTGTGTGTGTGTGTGTGTGTGTGTGTGTGTGTGTGTGTGTTACTGAGAGCAAAGGAAAGAAAATGTGTGTATTTATGGAAAGTGTGTAACAGCATTATGTGTGCATATAAGAACTGTACATGTATACATCTATGCATTGGAGCTGACTACTGAATGAGTCATATGTTCACTCAGCAGCACTGAAAGCTCAAATTTAAACAGCATTGTTCACCTGGTGCTGTCAAGCAGGTAAGAATAACTATATAAGTTGATCCCAAAGTGGGATCACTGGGACATGGCTACAAAAGAACAAGAGACAAAGATTCAAAGAGATACAATCTTGGTCCTTTCGCATCTCTTTGTAGTTGTTTTGCGTCTCGTCGTGGTTCTTCTTTGTCTCTTTCCAGTTGTTTTGTGTCTCTTTGCAGTTGTTTTGTGTCTCTTTGCAGTTGTTTTGCATCTCGTCGTGGTTCTGTGTCTCTTTCCAGTTGTTTAGTGTCTCTTTGTGGTCATTTTGTGTCTCTTTGCAGTTGTTTTGCATCTCGTCGTGGTTCTGTGTCTCTTTCCAGTTGTTTTGTGTCTCTTTGTGGTCATTTTGCGTCTCTTTGTAGTTGTTTTGCGTCTCGTCGTGGTTCTTTTTTGTCTCTCTTTAGTTGTTTTGCGTCTCTTTATGGTCGTTTTGCATGTCTTTGAAGTTTTATTTTACCTCCTTGTAGTCGTTTTGCGTCTCTTTTTGGTTGTGTTTCTTTGCAATCTTTTTGTGTCTTTTTGGATCTATTTTTGGTAGTTTTGTGTCTGTTTGTCGTTTTGTCTTTGTAGTTGTTTTGCGTCTCTTTGTAGTTGTTTTGCGTCGCTCTTTGCTAGTCCGTCTTTTCTGTGGTAGTTTTGCATCTCTTTGTGACTTCCCAACAAGAAATGTTAACTTCAAACACAAGCTCAGGGGCCCAGCAGGTTAGGGGGCCCCTGGGTCTGTGGCCAGTTGGCCCGTTCAGTACTCCATCCGTGGTGCCACAACACCCTTGGGTAACTTGAGGAAGAACCGAGGGTGCAGCAGGATTTACCACTTCATTGTTCATTTATTGTGCATTTTTAATAACGTCACACCACATTAAACCATTCAGCGACACTTACCTTAACTAAGTGTTGAGTTACATTTGCAAACATATCAAAAGAGAAGAAAAAAGCAATAAACCAAATTTAAAAAACAATGTTTTTGACTGTATCTGCATCAATGATTGTAAAGGATCGCTGACAATAAACAGAAGATGTTTTAGTCAGCTGATTTTTTCTCTCAGTGTAGAAATAAATGTAGGTTTGTAGATGCTCGACATATCCGAGTGTGATGTCTGTTTTTTTGTACAATAACAGCGTCAGCCTCAAGCGAGGACAAGTCGAGTTCTGTACATGACTTTCAGCTCAGCCGAGCAGGAAGTTCAGCTTCACTCTGCTTTTACCATTTCTGTTGTTTTACTAAAATCAGCAGCTGGCGTTGTCTCTCACACATATGAAATGTTCTAACAAACCTAAAGCCAAGACAAACCACCGAAAACGTATTCTAATGAAACAAAGAAGAAGCTCACTGGAGGCTTGTAGGGAGCGAACAAGTGCACGATAAAATCTGATCTCTCCATTCCTGCACGATTGACCTCTTGGTGAGTTGAGAGGCGTTGGCGTCGTGCTATGATGCTGCGAATGTTCGCCCGTTACGTGCACGTTAGTAGAGCACGGCGCAAAAAAGAATGCAACAGGCCTTAAACATCATGCTTCACCCTTATCTTAACTTATCTTCAGATCTTAACCCTAAAACTCAGAACATCACTTAGAATGTGTGAAGACGGCGACAACTCAAATCCTCTTGAGTCTAACGGTGATCGTGACACTGAGCTGAATAAACCGACTCGACAAGCGCACAGATATCAGGAATACATGTGTGAACTCAAACATGCACCCTCAGAGGAATACAGTACGAATACTGTAGTCTTGATGTTTGATTTAAGACACACACACACACACACACACACACACACACACACACACACACACACACACACACATTGTATTGCCAGGGAACACTTTTGTGAAATTTAGAACTTAACTTCATTGCCTTCTGACTCCTCTGGGTCATTCCTTCAC
>JAVDOI010000573.1:0-13795 GCA_032191485.1 Leptoclinus maculatus
ACCAAACTCCTGGAGATACACTCTATGTGGACACACTCTATGTTCCAACCCTCAGCTGCGGTCAAGAGCTATCTTTTATACACACCACACACGCACTCCCAAGTCGGACGTGTCAGTCCACACACGTGGTTCTCGGCTTGCTGCCCGGTGCAGAGGTCACTGCAAGCCAGCACACTCCATTTCCAGGTTGCCGCGGGGCTGGCCAAGGGCAGGACGGCACATCGTTCTCCAGCTTGATGAAACAAGTCCACCTCGCTGTGTGTGTGTGCTTGGTGGGAGGGGTGGAGGGTCAGAGAGTGTGTGTGTGTGTGTGTGTGTGTGTGTTTCTAGTTCAAGATGGCACGCTGACAAGTCAAAGGCTCGCACATCTTTCTGTGGCAGAGTGATATTTATGAGTGTGTGACGCAGCGGTGTAATGTGTGTATGAGAGGAGAGAGAGAGAGCAGGAATTCTTTCTCAAGTAAAGACAGGTCTTATGAGGTTTACTTTAAGTCCAAGTGGAAATAGCTGTCATGTCAGTGTGCTTACATGCTCACTATTAACAGACGTGTATCTTTATCAAAGAGGATCTAAGTGGTTTACACAAAAGGCTCTTCTTCCTCTCCATCAACTGTGGAGGCAAAAGACAAGTTATTCAAATACCAAACACTACATGTCCCGACTGTCGTTGTGGTGTCTTCTTTTCAGCACATACATCATGTAGTGCTGCTTATTATTCTCCTCGACAGGACTAAAGCCCATTGGATCTGTGTGCTAACAAATAAAGCACCTCAGAGCAAGTCCTCCGACAACAAACGGACATAAACCATTTAAATCATGACACATATATCACGTGTTGTATCAGCTATTATACCGTGCAAACTCAACTGTTTTCAAAGTGACTAATAAGGTATGTATGCAACATGCAGTGTTGTTTTGTTTCAGTGATTCATCAGAAATATGATCCAAAAAACAAGCCTCCAGCGAGCTGGTGGAGCTAAAAACAAGCTAAAGTAACTGAGCTAACGGCACTAATAAGAGCCAGGGATGTCATCATCTCTGGGTGTGTGGTCTATAGACGAGGACTTCTTGCTTGTAACCAGTGGGCGGGAGAGGAAACAGCCTGCCAAGATATTGTTTCATAGCATTCGGGCACCACTCCTGACAACCGTGAGCTGGTTTTACTGGCCGGAGAAAATCGTTGTTTCCCTTGTCAGTCCCACAGCAACGCCATCCCACACACACTCACCTCTGCCCGACCCGCCGCAGGGCCGAGCGAGGGAAGAAGAAGGAAGGAAGGAAGGAAGGACGGATGGACGGATGAGGGAAGGAGGGAAGGAAGGCTCTGAAAAACAAGTCAGACTGCAAGGAGGATAAAAACCTTCGAGCATTGTGTCATCGCTGCCAAAGTACAGCGGACTGCAGCTCCGGTCATCCAAATGTGTTAGCAATAAAGTTTTGAGAAAATGCACGCACGCACACACACACACACACACACACACACACACACACACACACACAGATGGTGTAACTGAAAGAACACGATCATCTGTTTCTCATTGTTGAGGAATCTTTTGAGCCGTTTCCTCCCCTCCCCCCCTCCTCCCCTCCCCCCCTCCCTCCCCCCCCCCCCCCCCCCCCCCCCCCCTCAGCAGCTCCAACTGTAAACACACACTGTGTCGGACAAATTCACAGCGTCAGGAAATAGGCCGATGACTTTTTGGATATTTGATATTGTGTGTCTTTAAATTTGACAACTTCACGAGAACAAACTTTGTAGAAAAACTAAAATAATCAAGATTATAACATCTGTTAATGCAGACGTGTGTGGAATGTGATGCAAGTGTTGCATTACAATCCAAACAGAATTACACTTTACATTCAGACCCTCACTGAACACTTATTGTCAGTATATAAGGTTTAATAATGTCCAGTGATACATATTCATGACTACGGGTGTGTTTTAAGTGTGTATCTGTGCATTCATAAAATACTCCTCCTATGAAGCATCCTGAAGATAAATTGTGATTCGTTATCTGGGGGAGCGCTGTGGTTTCAGCATTTTCTGCAGCTACAGGCTGCGGTACACATCGGGGGAGAGGGAGGACGAGAGGGAGGACGAGAGGGAGGAGAGGGGGGGGCGAGAGTCCAAAGCTGAGCTGTCAGGACCCTCCGGGGTCAGAGGAAAAGAAAAAGCACCAACTCAGCTTTCACGGTCCTGCAAGTGCTGCATAATTGCATCATCGAACCATCAATTCTCCCTCCGATGACAGATTGCGTAAACAGTTTGTTTTTTTTGCACAGGGGGGGGGGGGTGGTGGGGGGGGGGGGTACTTGTCACACATGTCGTGGGTGTTAACGCGTCAAAACAAGGTGACGACTGACATATGAGTGAATCAGCAACACTCCAGCGTGTTTCTGTCCGGCTGCCTTCATGAAACCAGGGCTGTCGAGGAAGTTTTCCTTCAGCCTCGAGTGTGTTTACGGAGCATTCAAATCTATATCTATTCAAATCTGACGTCACATTAGAGCAGGGAAAGAGAGAGAGAGAGAGAGAGACACCCTCGGATTGCATTTTCCGCTCATTAAAGTTGGCTTGAGTTTGGAATCAACAGGAAAGACGGACGGAGAGATGTGAGGAGAGAACGGGGGGGAAAAGAGACAACACATAAATGTGTTGCATTGTGTCCGGGCCTGTCTCTGTGTTTTGTAAGCGAGGTCATGAGAAGAAGGTGAAGACATCTGTGTCCTCCCTCAGAGACAAGACTCTCCTCTGTCTCTCTATCGCTCGCTCTGTATCACATGATACAAGTGCTGCTTTTAAAAACTGTCTCTTCATCTCTTGTTCTTTCTCACCCCCCCCCCCCCCCCCCCCCGCCCGTTGCTTAAGCAATCATATGGTTGGTATTCTTCATGCATATGCTTTCATGGTCCATATTGGATTTATTGGGAAAAATGAAAAGAATGTTGCGAGCTAACAATTTGGACGTGCATATTTAAATGCGCTCCCTGTGAAACGTTGTGGGGAGAAACGAGGGGCTGCTCTGAGGTCAGCTCAAATACCGTGGGCCCCACATCAACATGAAAGGGGGAACCAGCTCCCCACGCCTGATCCAGAGTCAGTTCATCAAATATTAATGCTGCGCGTGGTATTCCTGGGAGCGTAGCCCGACCCGAATACAATTACAAGCAATAAACAGCAGTTCTGCTTTAATCACAAGAGCAACGTTTACATGATTAATGCAATATACTCCAATCTCATATCGCTGTTATGAGCTCAAGCTGAGAGCATAGGGCCAACGTTGTGATTATGCACATGATTATGTTGATTTTTCTTTTTTTTTTACATTACCTCTTTTCATTTGCCTTTATCACGGACTCCAGGATTGTCAGCGTAGGTGACATGGTGTGGGTCTGCAGACGGAGCTTGGAGATGAATTCAGGACGTGTTTCAAGCCTTTCCCAATTCTGCCCGTCTCGTCCTCCAACATTTCTGCACAAAAGATGTAAAATATTGCCGCTCATTTGTGATGCTCAGCTAGAATATCAAAATGGAGAGGAGGCGAGGAGTGATGGGCTCAGGCAAGTTTTTCCGAATACTTTTTTATTAGCGCTCGCGACCGTGAGGGGAAACTATGACATTTACTGGAGAGGAAGAAGAGAGACAGCTGGACTGAAGAGTTTTTCCAGAGCTGTATCAAAATGTAAATCATGAAACCAAAAGAGCGAGAGAGAGCGAGAGAGAGAGAGAGAGAGAGAGAGAGAGAGAGAGAGAGGAAGCGGCGGCACAATCCAAAGAGGTACAACCCACTCCTGATTAGGCGGAATCAGTACGCTAAGAGGGACAGCATCAGTGTGATTGGAGGTGGCGGTTTGAGAAGAGAGCAACAGTAAAGAGGCTCTCAACACTGATGGCCGGCCTGGCTGCTGCTTGACTCACTGTGACAGACCTCCAGCCCCCAACCAACACACATACCGATACCAGACACCGGCCCTGAAAGAGGAACTAAAACCAAGAGCTCCGGCTGAAATGCCTCAAAAATTTGAAAAGACACGCCCAGTAAACGTCTATCGTCGGCTCAATTTAAGGAACCAGTGTAGCAGCACAGATACAGCACAATCATTCACTCTGTGGACTTAAAATTAAACCAACAGAACATTTAAAAACCTGGTGAATCAGTGTTGATGACGATAGCAACGTTCTTAGATTCATACTCATTTAGCCACTGGCTAGTCAGCTAGCTAGCTTGCTTATTCCACCGTGTTTTCGTGCTACAGTTACAGAACATGAACCACATAAACTGTTGGGCTTGGTATGTTACTTTAACATGTAGCCAGACTTAAGTGTTTTAATATTAGCATTCATGACAGTCATTACTCTCTCAGTCAGCTCATGCTAACAGCTAATGCTAATCGGTAATGACGATCATCAATCCATCAACAACACTACTAAATACCCATATACTTTGGTTTTTAGCTGTAAACTAAAGTGTTCTGTTGGTTTAGTTACTCTTAGTCTTGCCCTCTAGAATGACAACTGATCCGAGTCCCTATTGGCAGCACATCGAGTGCCTTGCAAAAGTCATAAAACAGAGTTTTATGATGTGACTAGCTACGCTATGGTTAGAGTTTGGAATGCGCTGAGATATTATTCTGTCATTTATGTTGGTGGACTTGTTGCCTTCACCAGCATGAGCACATTCCAGTCCTGGTGACATATGAAGGGAATTATCGAGGCAGATTTATGACTTTCCTTTACTTCCTTCAGGATTTCAGAATGACAGCGCCGGTTGGCCGCTTGCTGTCTCGTCTGCTTTTATCTTCTGTTGGAAAGCGAAACTGTGTTCCATCCGCACTGCCAAACATCCAGTTTGAAATGTCTACACTCCCTTTGTCCCACCTTTTTCCTTTTCCTACACTTCAGAGCAATCTCTCCCAGAACCTGTTCAGACCTGGCATGAACACGAGTGGACAGCTCTGAATACAGACGTGGATGCACCAGAGACGCATTGAGGACGCATTGAGATCCGATCGCTTAGACCACACTCGGAGGTGGAACCAAAGCACGAGGCCTCATTTACGTCTACTTACCTTTGCCTCTGTTAGAAATAAAGCTGATTGTAAATGGTTTGTTGTTCCTTTTAAACATTGTGCTGAAGTGGAATTAGGGTTGATGAAGAGGGGAGTGATACAAATAGCTCAATAGCTTGCCACCAGGTCGCCAGTGTTGTGTTAATTGTTTAGCCATTGAAACCTAGATGGGCTGTAATGGTTTGGTCGATAAATAGCAGGTGTTTTTGAGACAAGGCTTGAATGTACTGCTTTGTCCAGTGTTGTATATTCAGTAAGCTCCAGATGAAGGAAACTAAATATTTCAAGTCTAGCCTCTGAATCTCTAAAGACTGTCGGTACTGCATTGTCAATGTTTGTTTTTGGCACATTTTAAATTGGACCAATGTGAGTTAGCGGTAATGTTTTATATCACGTTGTGTCTTAGATATTTTCAAGAGGGCCTGAAATTAATTTTCAGCTTCGGTGTTTGAAATGTACTCGTGTACAGACTTTCGAGAGGATCACTTCAGGTGAAGATTCTTGACCTCTGCATCCCAATTATTCATATAGAGAGGGAGTATTTCTGAGATGTCACCAATGACATATATTATGGACTGAGGCTTGTGGGTTTGTCACTGTAACATTATAGCTTGGCCAACTATCCGCGGAAATATGGAAAGTCTTACAAGGTACATCACTAAGCTGCTTTAACAGACAACGCTTTAGTCCGGATGTTTTTCAAAAATGTGCATATGAATGAATTGAGTGAGTCAGAATAGAGGTCTTGATGTCAGCGAGGTTTTTAAAAGTCAGGAGGATGATAGTCTGTAGTTTGACTGTGATGCGTGCAGTGTGATGTGTGCTGCAATTCATTTTTTTTAAATGTGTGTCGTCTCGCGTGTCCCCAGGCTGAGATACCTGAGCAGCTCTCTCTTCCTCCCCGCTGCCTGTCGTTTTATCCTTTCATCCTCTCGTGTCCGTTTTCATCTTTCAGCTGGAAAGGGAAACCGTGTTCCATCTAAACTGCCAAACTTTCACTTTGAAATATATCCACCCCCTCCATCAAATCCATCCCCCAAATCTGCATATCTCTTCATTCCTCCGTTCTCCCACACCACCACCTTTTCTCTGGCTGATTTTTCTCTGACTTGTGAACAGTTCTGAACGCTGGCTTGTTGCCCGGTCATAAATCTCTCCTCTGAGTCCGGGTCCAGACCTGGATCTCTCCATGCAACCCCTCCTGCCCTTCCCGAAAATGACACCATAAGACTTCCCTGGCCTATAAACCGACCCGCTGCTGGAAGACCCCCCCCCCCCCCCCCCCCCCCTCTCTGTGCTTTTTACGACCTCTTCTTATCTTTGCACTGTATGAAGGCCCTTCTGAAGCTGAGGGATGACTTGCTGTCACCATAAACAATGGGATCATTAGGTGCAATAGAGAAAGCTGGGGAACAGGTGCAGAGTGTCAAATGTTGGGCGAGTTCCCAGCCGAGCCTTAAGGGGAGAAAACATGCGACAACGACTTGACTGAGCGTCAATGGCTCTTTATAATACACTGTTAAGTACTTATTGCAGAAGTGGCAGTTCAGTAAAAGGTAAAAATCCTGTTATTAAATAGAGAATGTCAATGACATCCTGGGTCTGGCATGGGCAAGCTTCGAGCGCCGGGTACCGAAGCGAAACTGAAGCAGGATGAAGTCTGGGATGAGGCGACGCCCCGAACTTTATTTTTTTTAAATCCGTTTTGCGCTCCATGCAAAGACCTCCGGCTTTGCCTCCCCGCTCCCTCGAACCCCAGCTCACGTGCTCTGGTGTGGACCAAAGCCGGAGACAGACCGACATTGCAATCCCCAGAGCCGTGCTGCTATAGTGTGGCTGAAGAAAACAAAGCTCTTGGTATGTTCTGCAGCCATAAAAGCCGTCGCCCATCTGTCAAATGTTCCATCGAAATGTCTAAAAGGGTAAAAAACGAGGACGGTTAAGAATGGGTGTGAACACAGCGACAACAGAACAGCGCTGTGCGACCGAGCCCTCCTATTCAACGCTTATTATGTTTGAAGTAGAGGAAAAAAAAATAGATGCATGTTACTATCTGCCTGCCACCATTCCCCCTCTGCATCCCAAAGACAAGCAATCAAGTGGGTAAACACACACACACACACACACACAGCCGCTACAAGTGGCTGTGATTGTTTGTCCTTCTCCTCCATCTCCTCCTCTATCGCTCCCTCCATCCAGGCTAATCTCCCATTAAAATGGCACTGACTCTGCGGGATGTGTTTACCCCGGCGGATATGAAGTGTTTATTCCTATTTTTTCATAACCAATGCCGTGTTGTTTGAAGTGCTAATTCTGTTGTTCTGCCTTTATCTTGTGATCAGAGGGCCTCCTAGCCTCTCACTTCACACCTCTGGAGGGACAGGAACAGTCCCAGGTGAAAGCTTTTCATTGGATCGTCCTGGTTTTTAGTAACAAAAAACACTTCTCCGTTATTCTCCGTTGCAGCAACGTGAATGCTTTTTTAAACGAACTTGAAACATTTGAAGAGACCCAGCGTTGCTCCGTTCATTGTTGAACATTTGATTTATACTTGCAATGAATAGAAGATAAAGAAGCACATTATCCGCCAAGTTGGTTTTTGCACATTTACAGATTTGTCAGTCGCGTTTAGATAATAAGAAGCAGTGGGCAGCTATTGTCTGGCACCAGTGGACCAAATCCAAGCCAAGAAACAAGGAGTAAATGACTGGGTGCCACTTAGAACAAATTCACATTAATCTGGATACATTCAAGTACAACGGTAGAGTCACCACCTCCAGGAGGGTCCCAAAGAAGATAATCAAAGGGGAATAAGAGAAAATGCATATTGCATACTTTCACCTTTTAGGCTAAAGAGTGCACATCAGTATGATTCCCATCTGTTGCATTAAATGAAACAAAACACCGAGCACCATTGACTCCCACATGAAGCAGGAGCTGCTACCACATGCATGTCTGTGCTTGTGGAGGGGAAACAAGAAACAATCTCTGCCAGAGCTACTTCGTCTCCTCGTTGCATGTGTGAAATTGGCAAAATTTGTTGACTTTTATGTTCTCTTGTTGGAGAACTTCCATGTATTGTATTCAAGTGCGCTCGTATAGTCGTCAATCCGACATACATCCATGGAGAAGCTACAAACGTCTTAAGAAAAGGAAGCATTCTGTGTACGTTTCTTCACAATATTCATGTCGGCTTTAACTGGGTGTGATAATCCATTCAGCGTGGAATCTGATCTATTGGAGCGACGCCGTGTGTGTGCGTCCTCCCCCTACTCTCACTAAACTGTGAGTGTAACTCAGCTGGAATATCTCAGTCAGGGCTGAGTTGAGCAGGTGACCCAGAAAAAAAAGCAAACGGAGATGGTGGAGGGGGGGTGGGGGGGGGGGGAGGGGAGTCTGATATTTATAGATATGAGGAACCAACAGAGAGTGTGAACACAGAGACTTGTGGATAAAGTGTGTACATGCCAGCACTACAACCTGTCTGTCTGCAGATAAGACTCGTGCATCATCAATATCCCCCCCCCCCCCGTACAATTCCAACGTATCAGACTCCAGCCAATCCACCAACTTATTCCTCCGTTCCTTTGTCTGGACTTCCCGCTTGCAGCTCCAGCAAGGTAGGTTTTGTGAGATAACAGTGAGGCCGATTAAGAAGTGGCAGCATGGCGTTTCTTTAAGGTACCCTTAAATACTTGTATTAGTACGGGTTCTCAGGAGGATTTTAATCGTCCGGTAATCATTTTAACACTATTTTAGGGGCTTTTTCATCTGAAAGGAAGGACATTGGAGTGAATGATCACATTTGCAGAAGACTTTGAGGCGTGGTTGGAAGCTCTGAGAAGCTGGTGGACCTTTGGTCGCTTTCCCGAGAAAACTTTACATTTGAATTCTCTCGCAAAACCTTCGGCCAAGAAACCTACACAGTACATTGATATGTACTATTCCTACGAGGGGATGCAAAGTTTTGTGATAGAAAACTAAACTTTACATAGAAGGAAGCAGAAGTAGGTGTTTTCTCACATTCATTTCTATTCTCCAACTTTTCCCGTCCGGAGCTCTGAACCATCCGGCGCTTTGCACTGAAGTTTCGGAAATTCTCTGGCATGAAATAAGTCAGATGTAAATATGCCAGATGCCAGCAGGAGCAGGTTCAGTCCCACACTATTGATACTGGCCTCCAGGAGCCCACACTGGTCACACTATTTCCGGCAGCCTTTAAAGGCAGCAATAATCCCTTTTTTTTTCTCCAGCCATTGTCCCTTCTTCCCTCCCTCCTTTGTTCCGTTCACCAGTGTCCTTCCCACCATGTTGTCATGCAGAGCCAGGCGGTAGTCGGTAGGCCCGCTGACACTCTGTTCCATCGCTCAGACCCACACTGTCACCTGCCTCATTAGTGCTGAACTGGAGGAGAAAGAGACACACACACACACACACACCTATCTCTCCCACGGTCAACAAATGTGAAGGTGCGCGCATGCTGCCGGGTACGCAGCCAGACATTCTCAGGCACGGGCGAGCGTCCACACACTCAACTGGAAATGAGAAAAAAATAAGGAGGGAAGAACTTGTTCTCGGTCCCAGATATGTGTGTGTGACAGCGAGCCAGAGTGTGTGTGTGTGTGTGTGTGTGTGTGCAGCAGAAGCCTTTTTACTGTGACAGAAGGATTTGATTTTCCTCTTGTCTGACAGAAGTGACTCATGGCCGAACCGCTGTCTGGTAAAGACCCCGGGCCCCTCCAACAGGAGGTCCAAATATTATAGAGAACAGACCAGCAAGCATCCCAGGAACTAACATTCAACTACTGCAATATGGCTTGTTAAAGGCTGGAGAGCAATCTTTCTGGACAGAACCTGCCAATAGCTCATTTGCGTTGCCAATATTCATCTTTTTACATTTTACCATTTTGGTGCTAAAGAACGAGTCGGTGTTTTGTCCTGGATTGTGTTCTTGGCAGAGAGGAACGGCCTTTTTTTTGTTGCAAAACAGCAATTATGAGACACGGAAACTCATCACTAAAACCGAACATTATAATAGTAATGATGATGATGAACACATTCATGCATACTTGTGTGGAATCTGATTAAAATGCCACATTAGAATCAGTTCAGGTTAAGGGTTTTTCCGCATAGACGGCCAAAGCAGTGTTTATCGACTGTGCAGCAAAAGCCACACGAGGCTGTAAACGCTTAATAAACACCGGGGAAGTGAATAGCTTGTAGGATCAAGAATGGAGAAAACATGGATGATTTTTGGCTTGGATTGAGCCGGAGAAAGGTTTTGTCCTACAGCGACGTGTCAAACTCTCGTCGGGGATGATTTCTCGGAGTACGGTTCGGTTGACGGTCTGCAGGTTTTCACTCAAACCAACCGCCTCAAGATGAGATCAAACTCATGGGCTCCTCCGCTCTTCGGCTTGAATGAAAAGCTGCAGACTGTCGGATCTCCGTAACACACACTCCCATCCCGATTCTACTTCGTTAGCTTTACCTTTAACCCGCCCTACTCGGCCTCTGATTGGCTCGTGCTCGTTGGCCTATTTCGCGTAAACTTTATTGCTGATGAACAAGACTGGTGGAAGGTTGGTGGGCTTCATTGTGGTCACCTCTGACCCCACAGACTGAAGGCGGTAGATGCCTCTAAAACATCGTCTGCACCCCTGAAGCCCCCTAAAATGGAATCTCTGAGACTCCATTTTTTTTAAATAGATCTAGCAAACACGGTTATTTCTATGGTAGCTGAGAACGCGTCTGTTTTGTGTTATTCCTCGCGGCTAATCAGTCCCATACTGGTGGTTTGAAAGCAGACTGGATGAGGCAAAGGGAGAGAGCTCTCCAGAAACACGTGGAGGAAATAAATCATCCCAGGTTAGAGCGTCGGAGAGAGGAGAGCTGGAAGGAGAAAAGGTTAGAGCGAGAAGAGTCACATCCCTGTCGTCAGGGTTATGAAAATACATCACACACACACACACACACACGTTATGATGATGTACAAGCTGACTGGCATTTTCAAAACAGCCAGACATCCTTGACAAACCTCTTAACCCACCCGACTTCAAAACTTTACAGACAGCCCCCTTCAGACTCATAGTCAGACCTGGAAGTCTGCTTAATGTGGGCGAACATACCTGTGTGTGTGTGTGTGTGTGTGTGTGCCTATCCATTGACCCCGCAGGCCAGAGGAAACAGATGCTTAGAGAGGGGCCCGGGGTTTACACAAGACCAAAGGATCAAACCCCAACCGCAGCCAGCAACGAGATTATTGCTCCACAGCACTCGCACCCCGAAACAGGAAGCCAGTAAGACTGTTAAAGTGATGTTGGTTCACTGATCCACCGAGTCTCCGTCAGCCTTTCATCACATCTACAAACATGCACGGACACGGCTTTAACGTCAACACATTCTCCTGCATTATCTTGATATTTCTTCTGTTACCTACCAGCATGTTAGATGCATAAATGTCTGTGACAAACAGCAGCTGGCACAACAGACACATGATGCATTTCAATGGCCATGAATCCATTCCTAAACAACGCCCGAGCATTCCAAGGATTTGGTTACTCTACCAAATTCAGCATGACACCACATCCGGATGCAGATACAAACAGATTTGAAACACTTGTTTGTGACTAAAGTAGGATGATCATGCCGCCTCGTGGAGGAATGTGCGAGGGCATTAATCAGCAAAGATGATGATTGCAATTAGTGGTATTAGTGAGCGGAATACATACTGTAAGCCAGCGGCTCAACGTTTAGCCAGATATAAACATGTATTTGAACGAGTATACAAGTCACTAGATGTTTCAAATGTCATGTACAAAACGTGGATTAACCATAACATAGAGTCAGAGGTTTGAGTTTTAAAATGGCCGCTACCAACAGGTTTAGCTTGCAGCCATAGACACCGCCGGTGTTTGGGTTTAATGAGTGACCGTGTTAACTGGTGACTCGCAAGCCGAATACGTCCGCAGTGGCAGCTGTTGCAACGTATCCTCGCACAACGGTTCGTATGATATCTAATGAAAAGTTAACACTCGCTTTTTGTGCATTTTCCTCCAACATTGCCGCTCGTTACATGGATACGGCCTTTTCAAAATGTTCAGAGATTATCTGAACGGCTGCAGCAAAACGCCACTTCTGTTACCAACACGCACACGCATGTTTATGATGATGTCATCTGTAAAAAGGGTCTAAAGTGATAATATAGTAACATATAACATATTTCCCTGACGGTAACATGTTTTTAGATCAATTTGTCGTAGAAATTGTGCACATCTTTCTACGGGTCCCTAGTTTGCATGGAATTGTCAGTAAATATGTCTGTAAATGTCATTTATCTGCAGTTGGATCCATAAATATACTGTAGCTGACCTTCAAACACACAGGACAGCAATTACACGCTTGGTGACAAAAGACAAGCATCATCTTCTCTCCCTCTCGGTCTCTCAGCGTCTCTCTCTCTCGCTCCTTCCTCTCGAATCGTCTCTCTCTCGTCCGAGGCCCCTCTCTCATCTCATCTCTCCACCGTCTCTCTCTCTTCATCTCTCTCGTTCTCATCCCTTCTCTCCTCCTCTATCGTCCCTATCTCCGACGCCTCTCATCTTCTTCTCTGTCCCTCCTAGCCGAGCACTGCTCACAAACGCCGTCTCCTCTCTCTTCCCTCTCTCTCTCTCCTCTTCTCTCATCTGCTTCTCACTCCTCTCTCATCTCTAGCGAGAAGGTCTCTCTCTCTCTCTCCTTCACTTACAAGAGAGAGAGATCTCTCTCTCCCTCAGCCTCGAGAGAGAGCCGAGAGCGACAGAGAGAGAGCCGGCCCGTAAGTCCTCACCTCACGGTCACTCAAAGCGAGCAGCCCCTCTCTCCTCCCCCGCTCTCCCCCTCACACCTCTCCTCTTCCCTCGTTCTCCCCTCCTCTCTCTCCGTCCTCTCTCCCTCTCTCTCTCTCACTCTCTCTCCTCTTCTCTCTCTCTCTCTCTCATCTCTCTCCTCTCCTCTCATCTCTCCTCTCCTCTTCTCTCTCTCTCCAATCTCTCTCTCTCTCCTCTCTCTTCTCTCTCTCTCCTCTCTCTCTCTCTCTCTCTCTCCTCCTCTCTCTCTCTCTCTCCCTCTCTCTCTCTCTCTCTCTCTTTCTCTCTCTCTCTCTCTCTCCGAGTGCTTTGCTTTGGAAACGAGCGTTCATTTGCACAAAGAACTCTTACACAACCGTCATTGTCGCGGCTGTGTGGAGTCCGATAGTGAGAGGAAAGAGAGGAGGTGAGAACAATGAGCCGAATAACGGAGTAAACAAACTGCTGCCGGGGTCGCTGCGCTGTCAGTGTGTGTGGGAGGAGAGACAGGTGGAAACAATGTACTCTTCACCTGGGTTTAAGGGTTCTCCAGGCAGGGACGAGCGAGGCTGGATGGTGGAGAGGAGAGCGAGACTGGAGAGCACAGCCGGAGGGCGAAAAACTCTGCAGAGGCCTCTGATATATGGACTATATGTGCTCATATATCGGCCATTATATTCATCACAAATTAAACACAACACCTGATACCAACATGCTTTTCTGGGCACATTCCATCGTTCACTAATGTATTGCGTTCATAATTTCATCATTTTAAAGGTGTTAATGCTCCTCTGAGGAGGTGTCTCATCTTGCCACATTTTTATTGACTATTTAAGGGCCTCTTTATGGATTCAATGCTTCTAAGGCTTTGAATCCTCGTACCTTCTGGGCATTAAAGC
>JAVDOI010000574.1:0-13264 GCA_032191485.1 Leptoclinus maculatus
ACAGTTTGTTAACAGACTACAGAGAGACAACACCTCTACTCTGATCAGTGGCGGGCCGTCAGGGCCTGCAAGACCTTCTCTGCTGGCCTAAATAGAATCACAAAAAAAGTTTTTTATAAATCATTTATAAAAATATTTTTCCCATTATCTTATTTTCTCATTGCACAGCTACTGTCTTCCTCAGTTGCTCTGCTTCCAGTGCAGCTTGTTTTAAGTAGAGCTTTTATCCAATCACATTTCACCTCTGTGTCTCTCAGTAGAAGAGAGGCCCGAGGCCTGCAGCCTCAAAAGTGAATCCATGTGCAGTTTAAGTGAATGGGGACGATATTGTTGATTGTCATAGTGTTCAACCAATCAGATCTTTAGTTTGACATGTTGGGCGTATTCTTTGAGTGTCAGAGCCCGCTAGCCCCATACTAGCCGGCCCACAGCTACATCAGCAATAGTGCAGCTCAGAGTCCAGGTGCAGCTCTGCCGAGAGGTGCAGGGTGTGCTGTGATTGGTCAGTGGGCGAGCACGTGACTAAAGTGAAACGAAACTTAACTTGCCAGCAGAGTTTAGTCTGACTAGTAAGATTTCAAATTGAAAGATATGGAAGAAATTATAACATTTGTAGGGTTTTGCTTGGTATAGTTTATTTATTTTTTACCTAGCTTTGTTTTTTGAAGACTCAATGGCTGAAGAGAAACGGATTTAGTGGCGGAGTTACTGATAACGCCTTTCTCAAGAAAGAAGGACATTTCAGGAAAAGCTGGACATCGTAAGAAATGGTCAGTCAACCCCACAGCTGGCAGCCCTGACTCAGCAGGAAAAGGATTTGTATGAACGGTATTTCTGGCTGACAGCGTCGGAGAAGCGTTTCATTTTAACTGAGCTCCTGGTGTTTGGAGCTACGCTAACCTGAGGACGCCATAGCACGGCAGGACACAAGCTACGGTGCTTTTGAAAACTTTTGGAGAGACTCGAGTGGATCTACAACTCAACGAACACGTTCGCAGGGAAACAGCTCCACAACCACGGCCCTCGTGCGGTCTGCGCCGGCGGAGGAGGGAACCCGGCCCCGCTGTGAACCTGCCGCAGCAGACCGGTGAAATACAACTGACGAGGCTCGACTGTCATCACTGGGCCCATGAATCCAGAAGGACTTCTTACTGGAACTGAAACGATGTACTGGGATTAAACTCTTTAAGTTTGGGTAAGTGACAAACTGTGTGTTAGTTTACATAGTAACGTTACTACTGTTCGTTTGTCTATCGTGTCGCTTTCATGAATAATATTTGAATGTCTCGTGCTCTTGTGTGGTGGAATGCGTGGATCCGCTGCAGGTTTGCTGGATTGATGAGTCATAATGAGGTTATTAGGAGGTAATTCAACTGTAGTAGGACAGCACTGAAGGCCCAGGTATAACATCCACGGCCCGCCACTGGTGTCCTCACATATTTTACATCTAACACAGAAAGGTGATCAAACAATTATTTCAGCTATTTTGTAATATTAATGTAAACGATGGATCACTTTGAGGATCTGGTTCAGGTCCAAACTAAACCTGTAGAAGCAGCATTCACTTTTTATGATCCACAAATCTGAAACAATCTGCAGCTCTGCTTCAACTCTCAGTTCTCTCAGACTTCTCTGTTTGCCACTGGAAATATGAATTTTAGACTTTTTATACCTTTTATTCATATCTTGTGCTGCACTGTTGCGGTGTGATTTGCCTTTTAGCTTAATTTTACTTTTAATTTTGAACATGTAACAACTAAGTAAAACAAAACAAGAATAACAAATAAAATGAACAGTAAACATATCAAACTGTCAATAAACAAATACTCATAAACAACATAAATAAATATATTATTTCCTAAAAGGAGTTAGAAGAAGTTTAAAGTGATATGTTCCTACCTCTTCATAACTCTCTCTCCATAACTCAAACATTGAACTAAATATGTCTCATATAAACCTCTGTGACTGGTAGCCTGTCCTCATGAATCCTACTCATCTGACCTCATGACGTTTTCCATCGAGGTCAAGGAGAAGTGGTCAGAGAAAGAATTATTTGACTTTTTAAACTGCCGCCCTTGAGTTCAGCTTGTTGACTTTTATGGACTTTCACATTTAATATAAAATAAAGACTAACAACTAATCATATAATAAGTTATAGATAGATATGATCATCATCATCATCATGTGTCTGTGTTCTGTAGTCGTAGTAAAAGAAAGGAAGAGAAAGAAAGAAAGAAGCAACAGAACAAACCTGGTGTGTCTGTGAATAGATTCTTGTGACTGTGATAGCGTCACAACGGTGCAGTCATGAATCTTTACAGGTGAGTAGTTAGATCAAAAGGAAGGGGGGGAAGTGGCCATTGGCTCCATCACTTTACGCCTCTGGCCCCATTTGGCGTCACGGCCGGTGTGATCACATCGCTGGTCTCTAGTTACTTTTATATTTGCACTCTTCACACGTTTCATTGCAACTGCTGCACAGCAATGTCCCTCTGGATGAATCAGTACTATCTTAAATACACTGACTGGATTTTGAATAATAGATTCAAACTTGACTCAAAGAAGAACAGAATGAAAAACGTTGTTGTTGGTGTGAGTGAGCAGTTTATTCTCCGATATAATGATTCAAGAGAAATATTTGTGATCTTTCTGCTCTGATCGTCTTCACTGATGAGTTACTGCTCTTTAGTGTTACACATCATATTCACACCTCTCTGAACTGCGGTTGTCTGAAACTGATGCTATCTGATTTCACAAGAAGCTGCTGACTGATTGCAGATTAGAGGACTGTTTCCATGACAGGCTGAGCTGTTCCTATCTGATGAATGCTGTCAGTGTCGTCTTATTTCTGATAGATGTGTTAACATCAGCAGTTACAGCTACTTACTACTACTGCAGTCTGTGTGTAACTGTTTGCTTTCTATCACTGTAACTGACTGTGTCTCACTCACTTCACTGCATCATGTTTCTGTGTTTTCACTTGAATTAGTCCTTCATAAAGCTGCAGGATGTTTCCAGCTCTGCTGCTTTCTTTATTCACATCAACTCATATTGTTTTGCTCTGGAGGTTCATTTTTCAATCTCTGCTTTTTATTTTGAAATTGATCTGAAGCTGTGAATCTGTTGGTGTTGTTTTTAGCTGCATCAACACTTTCAGTCCCGCCCACGGTTTAAGTGAGGCTTGTACACTAACGACTGGTCCATCTGACTGTCGATCAACAGATCAATATCTCTCTGAGCACATGCAGCCACCTTCCTGTGTGTTGCTATGGTGATCCACATGTGTGCGTCAGTTTGCTTGTTTCTCCTTCACTGAATTTACTTTTATCCACTTAAACACAGACAATGGGAGAATTTCAGTCTTCGTCTCTGTAACAAGTCAATCAGAACGCTGCAGCTCGAGTCCTCACTAAGACCTAGAAAGTGGATCACATCACTCCAGTTCTGAGGTCTTTACACTGGCTTCCTGTCCAACAAAGAAGTGACTTTAAAATGCTGCTGTTGGTTCATAAAGCACTGAATGGTTTAGGGCCAAAATACATCTCTGATCTGCTGCTACCTTATGAACCATCCCGACCCCTGAGGTGGTCTGGGACCGGTCTACTTTCTGTTCCCAGAGTCACAACTAAACATGGAGAAGCAGCGTTCAGTGTTTCTGCTCCACATATCTGGAACAAAGTCCAGAAAGCTGCAGGTCTGCTGAGACCCTCAGCTCCTTTAGATCAAGACTGAAGACTTTCTGTTTGCTGCCTTTAATTGAACCAGGTTCAAGGATATTAATACATTTCTACATTTTACTACTGTATTTTATTTCTTACACTGCACTGCAACTATTATTCTATTTTTAGCTTTTTAATGTTTTAATGACTGTTTTTAATGTTTCAATCAATGTTCTTAATTCTTTTTAAATCTCCTTTTCTTTTGCCTTATGTTTTGATGTTTTTAATGGTTTTATGTGAAGCACTTTGAATTACCTTGTTGTTGAAATGTGCTGTACAAATAAACTTGCCTTACCTTTTAAAAGCACTAATAAGAGTGTAGAAATACTCTGTTACAGTAAAAGCACTCATTATGCACAATGGAGCATTTCAAAATATGATTTTATTGTATTATAGACCTATTCTGCTTTTCTGCTTCATCCCTTTGCTTTAGTGTGTTAAATATATATTTCTGTTCATCCTGACAGAGGCTTGTATACTGAGTCTCTGTTTAGGTGCCGTATGGAGATTCATGGTGCTGGTCACCTCAGCCAGTTGTAGTTTGTATTGTTTCAGTTGAGCTTGTATATTGTACTATAATACAGTTCATACAGTACAGCTTCAAGATGGGCATCACTAAGCCAGCATGTTGTGTATTATTATAAATATTGCTTATTATTATTATAATCATTATTTACTTACTGTAAGTTTTAATTGTGTCTCTGAATTGTTGTTTCATCATCATCATGTTTATTTCTGTTCTACTGATACTCACTTTGTTCTTTTGCTTCTTTCTTTCTTTCTCTTTCTTTCTTTTACTACGACTACAGAACACAGACACATGATGATGATGATATCTATCTATAACTTATTCTATGATTAGTTGTTAGTCTTTATTTCATATTAAATGTGAAAGTCCATAGTAGTCAACAAGCTGAACTCAAGGGCGGCAGTTTAAAAAGTCAAATAATTCTTTCTCTGACCACTTCTCCTTGACCTCGATGGAAAACGTCATGAGGTCAGATGAGAAGGAGGATTCATGAGGACAGGCTACCAGTCACAGAGGTTTATATGAGACATATTTAGTCAGTGGTGGGCCGTCAGGGCCAGCAAGGCCTTCTCTGCTGGCCTAAACAGAATCACAAAGTTATAGCTATTTTATAATTTAATAATTTGTCATAAATACACTACATGTATTGTAAATGTTTTTTCCCATTATCTTATTTTCTCATTGCACAGCTCCTGTCTTCCCCTGTTGCTCTGCTTCCAGTGCAGCTTGTTTTAAGTAGAGCTTTTATCCAATCAGATTTCACCTCTGGAAATGTAAACATGCTGTACAGGACAATAACTTAACAGATTTGTGTCAAACCAAAGTGAGAACAAGACACCAGAGTGAAAAAGTGTCTGATCCACTGGTCACACTGGAAACATGGTGGACAGAAGAAGCTGATCATGTGACAGAGCAAGGGCGTAGGTTTGCATATGGTCCATAGGGACTAGTCACGACCAAAGTTTGGGAAAGACACAATTGTCCCCACCAATATTTTGTTACTTTTAATTACCTGTTAGAACAAATTATTTTGCACAATATATTTGCAAACTCATTCGTATTATTATTAGTGCTGGGCAAGTTAACGCGTTATTATCACGTTAACGCATTCATTAATTAACGCCGACAATTATTTTATAGCGCGTTTTTTTTATTTTGAAAGTCCGTTGCTCACTGGCAGCGGTGGAGGAATGGAGACTACTGGACATCACTGCGGTAAAGTCAGCAGACACTCAGATCTCCGTGGTCAACTCAGCAGACACTTACATGTTGGTGCACCTATATGCTGACATTCACGGTAAACGCATTCAAACGGCACAAATCGGGAGCGAGCGAAGGACTTTGAAAGTTAGCGGAAAGATTAACGTGAGACAAGATCCGGTTTCTTCAGATGAACATCCGGCTTTCAGAATAAGATACCAACAAAGTATGAATTATATTCACATTAAGTATAAAATATGCTACCTGCATCTCGTGAGTTAACCTTTTTGCCGCGAGTGCCCCATATATAACGCACATGTAGTACGCACATGTAGTACAAATCACGTTTGCTAAACGAATAAAATTATATTTTATGACATATCATATACCAAAATAACGATGAGATTCTGGCCGAAAAAAACATAGAATCATTTTACTCACTCAAAAAACAGTTATACACGAAGTAATTAAATATACCAGAAGTACTACTACATTTTTACGTAGTTTTTCGCCAGGAAACAGCGAGCTACGCACTTCGTTTTCAGATACCAAGACAAAACTAACTGCGATCATGGCCGACCCGTAGATCAGAAAGCACGAGGACTCTACAGCGAATCCACTCGTATCTTTCATATTCCTCTCCTTGAAACCATTAAAAACTTATAGCAAGAAAACCGACGAACAACGGCTCAACAACAGCTCCGCAAAATGTAAACGCTTCGTACCTTGAGATGATTTTCTTGAAGAAAAACGCTGGAAACTGCCGGTAATCCATTTCAAACGTGTCCGGGCATGTTCTCTCGTCTGTGTGTGTGTGTGTGAGAATGTGTTTCAGTGTGTTTGTGACGAAATGGCGGACTTTTACAATGCATGTATGACGAGATGGTCCGCCTTTTACTGTTGAGCCAATGATTTTACTCTCGGGGGGGCTCGGCGCGCCTTTGGCTTTTTAGTGGCTAGAAAGTCAGTGAGTCATCTCAAGGAACTTCCTGGTGCATTCGTTTAATTCTCCCGGTTCGAAAAAGTGGTCACATGACGAAAGTCCGCCAATCACAGGCCTTAGGAAGAGCCACATACACACACACACACAGAGACGAGAAAATTCCATGAAGGAGAATTATGAGAGCGTCAGAGAGCTCAAAATGGCTCACAATGGCTCAAAATGGCTCAAAATGATGCCAAACTGCTGTATGATGATGTCATTGAACAATATTAGTGATAAACAAGTGAAATATATAGTTATATAGTATATCAAATTAAAATAGAACAGCTGCAACAGCTGGTTCCAAAATGAGAATTTTGGCTTGACCTCGCTTGATCTCGCATGATTTCTCCGTACTGAATCCTTATAACGTGGGCCTGCTTCACTCAATCGAAGTAAAATCTGTTTTGTGGAGACTTCAAACATGTTGTGCTATGATTGTTGAGTATTTTAGGCTTCAATCTGCATTATTTCAAATAAATCAATCAATATCAATCAGGCGAACCTGAAATTTGTTTTCCATTTGAGCTGTGTTCCATCTTCATTTGGTATTAACCAGTAACATATACACAATATGTACACCTCTCATCAAAGCTCACCCACTTGAGTGTTATTAATCAATTTAAATTATTCAAATGGACCTTGTAGTTAGAGAGTAAGGCCCCCTTTGAGTATGGGTATAGTATTTTCGAGCAGCAGCCAAAAAAAGGCCTAGTGATAAAAGGGTTAAAGGGAAAATACACCTAAATTGTGCGTAAAGTGTCTTTATTCTGTGAACGCTGGGTAACCATCATCACCTCTGAGTTACAGCATTATATTGATGAACAGTAGAGCTGCATTCACATGCTCTGACTGTCATGAAGACACACATTTAGATGAAACGTGCTGAAACATTTTATTCATGTTCACAGCAGTGGAACGTTTCACATCCAGTCAGCACACTGAGCACAGATAGTGAAGAGATAGAACTGATACTGTGTAAAGGGAATACTGCTGTCAAAAATAACCTGATTTGTTTTAATAAGTGTTTACAAACCAAATGTTATTGCCCTTTTGTTCATATAGCAGTACTTTTAAAATAAAAGTGCGCAATACACTACTTTTGAATTCATTATTGAACTTTGCCATAACAATGAGATTAATCGCAAAAAATCCATGCAATTAATCGCGATTAAAAATGTTAATCATTGCCCAGCACTACTAATAATTGCATAAAGGAGGAAAGCACTTAATTTATAGCCTATTAAGTGCTGCAGAATAGATTTATTTTAAATTTGTTTGTCTTTTTTGGCTGCACAACTGGGAAACGTTTTTTATATATATTTTGGATATAGAATATACTGTTACTGTATATTGGCATTTTAGCAGAACGTTTTTTATTCATTTATTTAATTATTTATTATTATTATTATTTATTTGGTGCAGAATACTGTTTTGTATTGAAACTAAGGTTTTATTACTGTTATTATGTTTAAATCAGTTCCAAGTTACACAAATGTTAATATATTTTAATAAAGTTTGCCTGTTCAACAGAATATCAACTATGTTTTTTTCATATGGCGGGGGGGGGGGGGGGCAGTGTCCCTACCAATGCTGAGACCAAACCTACGCCCTTGTGACAGAGACTCTTCTCTGTAAGACTAAAGACAGATAAGCCATCAGTAAAGCTCCTCCTCTTCCTATACACAGATATAAACTGACGACAGCACACAGACAAACAGACGGGCAGAGAGACAGACGGGCAGAGAGACGGTCTACCTGGACGTCATGGAGCACCTGTTGATGCTGCTGCTGTTGCTGTGGAGCTCAGGTAGGACTGATTTAGAGATGATGTGCTTTATTTAAATATTTCTGTTGTATCTTTAAATCAGAGAACACACACACACACTCACACACACATACACTTGCTGAAACACGCATACACACGCGCGCACACACACACACACACACACACACACACACACACACACACACACACACACACACACACACACACACACACACACACACACACACACACACACACACACACACACACACACACACACACATGTTGAAAGATAGATAGATAGATAGATATAAACTTTATTTATCCCCAGGGGGAAATTTGTTTGTAGCAGCAGCAAGTTACAGAGTAGAATAAAATATTAGTTATGGAAATGCACAATATATACAGTACAATAAAATAGCAGAGCAGATATTGAATTGAAGAAATAGAATAAAAAATAAGATAAAATAGAATAAAATAAAAATGCACAGTATATACCAGGGGTCTTCAATTAAAATTCCAAAAGGTCCAGATTGAGAAAATCTCCTCGGGCAAAGGTCCGGAACATTACAATGATATCTAACTCGCGCCACTTAGTGCCATATATATATATATATATATATATATATTCAAGAAGTCTAGTAGTAGTAACGTCTCTGTGTAGTCAACAACTGTCAAATCAAATAAAGAAAGTACACATCAATTATATTTTAACAATTATTATTCTCAGTTTTCAAATTTAACTGGATGGATCATAAATAATACATAGAAATACATAAATAAATGTTCTTCTCTCATTTCAAGTAAAATAATGGCTCCATCTAAAAATAAAATACACAAAAAAGAACTTTTGAAAAACTTACATCTTAAAAGAAAGTGCTTGATTTTATAAAGATGAGCCTTGTGTCTGAGGCTGCTGACAGGTATTTGCTTGATTTGTTCATATAACTCTTCTTTTTGTTTCCCCTGAAGTAAAGTTCCAGCTACTGCACTCATGCCCTCCTTGACAACCTCTCCATCAGTGAATGGCTTTTTATGTTGACCCAAAATCCAAGCAACTTTCAGGGAACATTCGTAAGCACGTTGTTGGGCAGTGAATGAATGTGTTAATATTCTGGTGGAACGTTCATATTGGGCTCTTAAATGGTTTATTTTCTGTGCCCTCAGTTCGGATTGGAGTGGGTATGTTTGGTCTCGTTTCACATTGGCGCTTTGAATAATGACCACGGTATCTGAGCATATGAGACAGAGTGGTTTAGTAGCACCAGCAGGAAGAATGAACAAATACGAGTCCGTCCATTCTTTGTTAAAGCTCTGTTTTCGAGGTCCACCTTTCTCTTTTTAGAGCACGCCATGTTAACTTGCTTCTCCGACTTACTCACTTCTCTCACTGCTTCTCTCTCACTGCTCTCGCTCCGTCTCCCGCCTGTCTGCGTAATCTCTCTCGACTCACGATGCATTTTGGAATAAACATTCGATTGGCTGAGTAGCGTCACGTGAGATTATTTACAATGTATGTAATTGGTCGGTGTGTTTCCTGAACTGCTGAATGAATGCCGTAAAGGCCAGAAAAGCTGCGCAGGTTAAAACAGAAGCGCTCCGCCAAAATGTATAATTCTCAATTATCCATCAATTATACGTCCGGGTCCGGATAGGACAGCGTCTGGGTCCGGATCCGGACCCGCAGTCCGCCTATTGGCGACCCCTGGTCTAGACAATGAATTGGAATGGTATCAAATGAACAACTAGGTAGACTGAACAAACTGAACAGTTTGAACTGAAACACACACGTGCACACACATACACATGCTGAAACAGGCATACACACACACACACACACACACACACACACACAAACAAACACACACACACACACACATGTTGAAACACACACGCGCACACACACACACACACACACACACACACACACACACACACACAGAGAGCCAGACACACAGAGACACACACCGAGAGAGACAGACAGACACACACACACACACAGCCAGACAAACACACATTCACACACACACACACACACACACACACACACACACACACACACACACACACACACACACAGAGAGACACACAGACACACACACACACACACACAGAGACAGACACACACACACAGAGAGAGACAGACAGACAGACACACACACATATACACACACACACACCTACACACACACATATACAAGAAACCAGTAAAGGTTGTTGCGATCAAATAAAAAAAAGTAAAATAATATATATATTCCTCAGGAAAAATAATGAATTAAAGTCATTAATTATTGACTGCATGAACTCTACCAGCCTCCATGTTAAAAATAAAAACACCCCAAAAGTTTCCTCTTAGTTCATAAAACGTGATGATGTAACCTGAACTTTGTCAAATCGTACATATTCAAGTTAAAATCTCCCAAATTTTAATCAAATCATAAGTCATTGATTATATTTGTAGTCAAGTAATATTTCTGCAGAGACGCAAGGAAACCATGCAAGGAGAGAGGAAACGAGGAAATATGTTCAATTTGAACTCGTACTACTCCAACTAAGCTCTGCTGGCAAGTTAAATTTCGTTTCACTTTAGTCACGTGCTCGCCCACTGACCAATCACAGCACACCCTGGACTTCACGGCAAAGTAGGCCGGCTGGTCTGGGGGTAGCGGCTGCTAACACTCAAGAATATGCCCAACATGTCAAACTAAAGATCTGATTGGTTGAACACGTCCCCATTCATTTTAAACGGCACATAGAAGCACTTGTGAGTCTGCAGGCCTGGGGCCTCTGTTCTACTGAGAGACACAGAGGTGAAATCTGATTGGATAAAAGCTCTACTTAAAACAAGCTGCACTGGAAGCAGAGCAACTGAGGAAGACAGTAGCTGTGCAATGAGAAAATAAGATAATGGGAACAATATTTTTATAACTGTTTTATAAAAAACATTTTTTTTTTTTTTGTGATTCTGTTTAGGCCAGCAGAGAAGGTCTTGCAGGCCCTGACGGCCCGCCACTGATCAGAGTATAGGTGTTGTCTCTCTGTAGTCTGTTAACAAACTGTGTTCTGTTTATAAGCTCAGGATCGATTTCTACCGGCGGAATGCGATTGTCTTATTTATGAATTATTTGCGTCTGTACGTTTTGAAATTGTGACTGTGACGTCATTATTAAATAACCCAGAATATGATTATGGTTTCTCTTAAATGATAAAACTCATCAAACACTCAGGAATGATCAGCCTCACGTGACTGAATGAAATGATGATAAATGATGTAAAAAGCTCTCTCTCACTTTAATTGTTTCATAATAAAGTTATTGAGGGAAATATCAGATCATGAAAACACAAATCTTTCTAATAAATGAAGAAAGTTGTTTGTGGTCCTTTTGTTGTTCAGACTACAATGAACATATATTTAAACCAGACGGTGAATCAGAAAACTAATCAAATATAAACTAGAGTTTAATCTGATCTGTCTTCACTCTGGTGTTAAACTCAGTCAGTCAGTCCGATCGGCTGCAGCGTCCAATCACATCACAGATGAACAATGAGGGGGCGTGTCGGCCGTTAAAAGACTTCCTGGAAGTCTGTTCTCGTGGTTCCTCGCTCATGAAATGACAAATAAGAGGGTACATCCCAAGTCTCTATATTTCCCTCAATAACTTTTATTATGAAACAATTAAAGTCAGAGAGAGCTTTTTACATCATTTATCATCATTTCATTCAGTCACGTGAGGCTGATCATTGCTGAGTGTTTGATGAGTTTTATCATTTAAGTTTAACCTGAAACATTGAGCCTCATAAATTAATTCCAGTGTTCAAGAGAAACCATAATCATATTCTGGGTTATTAAATAATGACGTCACAATCTGAATTTCAAAACATACAGATGCAAATAATTCATAAATAAGACAAATGTATTATACCACAGAACACAGTATAAATATTTGTTAAACAGGTAACAGGCTACAGAGAGAAAACACCTCTGCAGTGATGATAACTGTGTGTATTTATTAGTTATTATTATTATTAGTTTCTATTATTAAGTACAGTGATCATGTGAACAGACACAAACTCATCAAAAGTCTCTCCAGCTGTTAAAGCCGACTGACAGCTGAGCGATCGCCGTCATCAGAAACAGACGTCGCTTCACGTGACGCTACTGAGGAAAGGACGTCTCGTGTCTCTTAAAAAATATTTCCTCGTTTCCTTTCTCCTTGCATGGTTTCCTTGTATCTCTCCATGCATCCCTGGTGGGAGGGACTAAGACGCAAGGAAAGGACGCAAGTGAGGGAAACGGGGATGCAATTAAGAGACTTGATGTACTGTTTCCTGTTCACTCCCCTACAGACGTATCAGAGCCACATTAAGTTACTGTTAATGCTAACTCAACATTTCCTGCTGCTGCTGCTTCACATTAAAACACCTCAACAAGACAATCACAAAGGGGGCTTTTATTGTGAAGCACTCACAGGAAACACAATGTATTCATCACTGAGTACTGAGAGATGATCATGACTCACTGCCTCTGATTGGCTGAACCCTTTTAGGTGTTCCAGACATTAGCCTCGGGCCTTTCTCAATAGCAAGGACACCAAGTACGTACTTGTGTACTTGGATGTTTGGACTTGTGAGTTTGGACCATAGTATAATCTGGTTCTTCACGAGACAGTATTTTTACAATCAAACCAAATATGACAACCCTGCTTTTTTCGTTTTCATTTAAAATAAAATCAATTATATATCTTTATGTACATACATATCATTTTGTATATATTTATATATCTACATACATATATTTGTGTGTATATATATATATATAAATATATACAAACACATAGAATTAAAAAATGATGGCAACAAAGTGACACTTAATATAATGAAATAGATTTTAAGTGATTTGAGTGAAATTGCTATAAGCTTACTAAATATCTGGATAAACGACCAGTCACGCTGCCAATATTCTCAACTACACAGTTGATTTCTCGCCTAAAGATTCTCAGAGGTGAATTTAATGATGAAATATACAAAACTTATAGAAAACTTACATTTCCGGTCTGTTTCTCTGC
>JAVDOI010000575.1:0-2500 GCA_032191485.1 Leptoclinus maculatus
AGACAGACAGAGACAGAGACAGAGAGACAGAGAGAGAGAGAGAGACAGACAGAGACAGAGAGAGAGAGAGAGAGAGAGAGACACGGAGAGCAAACAAGGACGGATCAGATCAGCGAACCTTCAGACAGAAGCCTTGAAGGTGTCAGTACGAGTCTCAGAGTCTCAGAGTGTCGTCATGTTAGAGGCAGCTCGACTCATAAACGAACAGGAAGAACCAGTGGTGGAAAGAAGTACTTTGTACCCTTTACGTCAGTCATCAAAATATACTTTAAAGTACTCTGTATGCAGAATATCTATTTTAATACTGTATTATTTCACTTTAATGTTGCAGCTGGTAAAAGTGGAGCTCTATTTAATGACTCGCTATACTTCTGGTAGTTTCATCTATAATAATACATTATCACTTATTAGTTGATTATATTTTGTTCTTAATAATCTGAGTCTGTAAAACTTAAGTTATCAAATAAATGTAGTGCAGGAAAAAAGTACAGTGGAGTAGAAGTATAAAGTATACTCAAATGAAGTTCAAGTAATTTAAACTGTACTCAGGTAAATGTACTTTACATTCCTTCACTGTGTAGAACACACCTGCTCAGACAGTTCGTGCTCAATAATACCAAATACACGTAGTGAAAGGCAACACAAAGGGTTAAACTACAAGTCCGCATGTAAAGACTAATAAAGATGTTTGAAACTGATCACTGAGTCCTTCAACCCTCAGTAGTTCAGTTCAGTGTGTTTCAAATGGGATTTAAACTGGCTGGTAAAGCCCTCTCAGCGCCCCCTGGAGGCTGCGATGTCCATCACAGCCTCCAGCACACCGAGCGGCCAGAGTTCCTCTGTGGAGGTCGTTCAACCTCTGGGGAGCAGGACTGGGATCAGTGAATACACTATTGATTGTGTGATGAATACAATCACACACACACACACACACACACAAGTCTCCAAGGGAGAACATCTTTACCAAACACGAGTATAAAACAAGCTTTCAAATGATCAATATGTGATGATTAGAGCCTTCTTAGTGCTTTTATAGTGAACGTCGTTTTTTTGCATTTCATGTGATTATGACCAGCTGATGCATTACTTTATTTGTATTTCTATGTATTTGTATTTGTTCCCATTTTGTTTTTTAAATATTAGTTTGTCTTATTTTGGAGGGATGTTAACTTGAAACCCTTCCATCTGTTTCATGCTGCAACATAACGAAGCGATCAAAAGTGAGAGTACCTCGAAGACATGTAGGTCCAGCTGCCGGTGAGTCCCTGCAGACCCCGCTGATCTCCGTTCTCTCTCTCTCTCTCTCTCTCTCCTTCTCTCTCTCTCTCTCTCTCTCTCTCTCTCGGTCTTTCTCCGGTGTTCCTGCTGTTTCACCGGCGGCTCCGGTCGCATTGGATATCAAACACTCTCCAAACGTTCAACAACTTATTTCCACAAAAACCCGTTCAGTCCTCCCGGAGGTCCACTGACCTACTTGGCCAAGTTGTTACCAAAAAGCACAAAAAAAGAAGAAAAGAAAATCCATGCAACATCTGTCCGGTAAGATCTCCACGTGATCTCCGCATTAACATTTAAAATACAAGTTTAAGGCTGTTATCATTGGGAGTCCCGGTAAAAAAGATGTGATCTGGTGGTTTCTGGAGATGAGCTCCGAGCGGCGGAGACTCGGCACGACCCCGTCTGCTGCTGCAGGGAAGGGAGTGAAGGAGGGAGGGAAGGAGGGAGGGAGGGAAGGAAGGAAGGAGGGAGGGAGGGACGGAGGGAAGGAGGGAGGGAGGGAGGTCCAAGAACCACTAAAGAGAGAGAGAGAGAGAGAGAGAGAGAAGCTTCTGAACACCATCCAGCTGTTTACAGGAGAACCAAACACTTTCTAAGAAACACTTTCCCTCTGCAGTGTTGAGATGATCTGGAGATGAAGTGACTTCTGTCTGCAGAAGAAACACAGCTGTGACCGAGTTCATTAACGAGGCGAGTTTAAGTAAGTCCACCTCTGAGCAGGTGGGACAGCAGTGGAATAAAGCCATGATTACACCTCTATATGCTTAGAAAAACGATGGGTTTGTGTATATATACTGTATATATACGTGTATACATATATGGTTATGTATATATGTATACGTGTGTATATATAGATGTAGTTTATGTATATATATATTATATGTTTTCCACTATGGTAAAAGAACCCCAAATCACTTCCACAAACACCCTTTTATTTCACTGTAATCACGACTCTGTGGTCCCGCCCACAGCGCTCTCTGATTGGTTGCACGTCACAGGTAAATAGCCAATCAACGCTGCTTAAAGGCACTGCAGCCACAGAAGGTCAAAGGTGAAGCTGTTCTCCGTTTAGCTAGCAGGAGCTTTGTGGAGGCCGAATATTGCCTAAAGTTACAGTAAACATCACCATCTTGTAATTCATTTGAATTCAACATTCGTACGGCTGACATTTTATCGGTACCAGCTAGCCTGATAAAAAACAACGCTGTTGTTGTCCTTTACT
>JAVDOI010000576.1:5000-12116 GCA_032191485.1 Leptoclinus maculatus
ACACACACACACACACACACCTACACACACACACACACACACACACACACACACACACACACACACACACACACACACACACACACACACACACACACACACACACACACACACACACACACACACACACACACACACACACACACACACACACCTACACACACACACACACACACACACACACACACACACACACACACACACACACACACACCTACACACACACACACACACACACACACACACACACACACACACACACACACACACACACACACACACACACACACACCTACACACACACACACACACACACACACACACACACACACACACACACCTACACACACACACACACACACACACACACACACACACACACACACGTTTATTCCCTTTCGTTGCTCTCAACGCTTCTTTTAAAAGAAATGAAAGCGTAAGAAGCCACGTTACTGTCCCTGCTCAGCTGCAAACAGAAGACGGACTCAGTTATAGTGCAGCTGGTGAGCATTCATCAGCTAAAGAGGCAGATACTTCCCTCAGGAGGTGGAGGAGACCAAACACGGAGCTAAAAGAGAACGCTGGACTCAAATCCATCAGGTGAATAACTCCTAATGTTTAACATCAGCAGCAATGGGACACGTCATCACTTTATTCTTTATTTTACTGGAACTTGATGGAGTTCAAAAGCTTCCGTTCCCGGCGCCCCAGAGTTCCTTCAAAGAATGTTGATTTATTTAATCGATCAACGCTTCCAGCGTGTTTAATCTCTCCTTTATTGCTTTCCTCCCTCTCTCAACATATGAGTGCAGTAGCAGCTGTCTGAAGGCCTGAGAGCGTTTCTATGATATACGTTGTTTATCTTCCTCCATATTGCTGCGTGTAATGACCTCGGCCGTCTCCAGGGGGCTCCAGGGGGCTCCAGGGGGCTCCAGGGGGCTCCAGGGGGCTCCAGCCTCCGGAATCATGTTTAACTGTCACTTCTGCAGCTTTCTTCTGTAACTGTGTTAAACCTGAATTTTCACTCTGCAGGTTTAGACTCTCATCCACTCAGCTGTGATCGCATCACGCTGCTCTGCATCCGCTGCGGCCATTTTCTTTTTATGTGTTTTTATTGTTTTCGTCGTAAAAAAAAATGAAATAAAAGCGTTTCTGCAAATTCCTCGCGAGACAATAAAGTTTGGAATTTAATCAAGAGGGTTTATTCGGCGAAAGCTGCCGCGGAAAACACGCCGACGAACAATAACTTCTAATGGATTTATGGTGTGTGTGTGTGTGTGTATATGAGTGTGTGTGTGTGTGTGTGTGTGTGTGTGTGAGAGTGGGTGTGTGTGTGTGTGTGTGTGTGTGTGTGTGTGTGGGTGTGTGTGTGTGTGTGTGTGTGTGTGTGTGTGTGTGTGTGTGTGTGGTGTGTGTGTGTGTGTGTGTGTGAGTGTGTGTGTGTGTGTGTGTGTGGGTGTGTGTGTGTGTGTGTGTGTGTGTGGGTGTGTTATACTGTAGCAGTGAGTTTCTGCAAACCCCTGCTGAATATAAACGACTCAAAATCCAATACTGATCTGTCTCTCTCACTCTCTCCCTCTCTCCCTCACACACACACACACACACACACACACACACACACACACACACACACACACTGCAGTAGTGACCAGTCCTTCAGTAAAACGGTTCATTTGCTGCATTCTGTCGTCTGTAACGTTTCAGTTCCAAACAGACCGACCTCGAGCTTCCACCCGATTGTTGAGCTTTTTGTTATTTCATGAGAACAGACTTCCGTTTATGAATGAATCCATTCCGGAGTCGATCGTAAATATAAATCTGCTGAGAAAGACGTCTCACATTCACAACTTGCCTGAGAACGATCACGTGTTCCTCCGTAACAAAGTAACCGTGATAAGAGATGAGCACATTGAACACAGGAGCTGCTGATCGATGATCATTCTTTATATGGTGCCAGTGGTCGGTTCACGCTGACTGTGGAGACGGCTGAATTAATTCATGTTAAATGTCTCTCTCGTCTTGTTTCTGCGTAAGTTCATCAAACTTCTGCCTCTAAAAACAGATTCACATCTCAGGGGAACATCGTGGTTAAAGGTTAAAGGTCAGAATATAACAAACCTGCTGAACATCATTCATCTTTGTGAAAAACCTTTTTAACTGCAGTTATTTTTCAAGGTAGAGGATTTAAATAAATATCTATGTGTCTGTCTGTCTGTCTGTCTGTCTGTCTGTCTGTCTGTCTGTCCATCTGTCTGTCTGTCTACCTGTCTGTCATCTCCTACGTTGTCCGTGTTCATTTCATTTCTAAATGTCCTGCAGAGATGGATTTGATATCCTCCATCCATCATCTTTGCAGAGCGATGTAACCTGAAGAAACAGCCCACGCCTTCCTCACTGCACTGACTTAGGCTTCCTGTTTGTGTGTGTGTGTGTGTGTAGATGCACGTGTGTGTGCACGTGCACGCTCAGGGATATAATAGAGGTTAAGCAAAAAGGCAGCGTGACTTTGGCTGCCTGAAGGAAAGAGGGGAGTGTGTGTTTTATAGCTGAATGACCACATTTCCACGTCTGTCTGTCTCTGCTCCGTGCAGCTGCTGTCTGTCAGGTCACCTCTGTATACAGATGTTGCAGTATTTTTCTTGCCGTAGTGTTGCCGCAGTAACAGTAAACAGTGTTGTTGTTGATGCGTTTGATGGACGGAGCGGAGCAAACTGATCTGAGCTCAGCTCGGAGGGAATGAGAAGAAAACCACCGTTATGTCTCCTGAAAGAAAGCTTATGAACCGCGATTGTAAGCCATTGTTTTACCGTTTCATTGTTAATTGAACATGAGAACAGGTGATTTAACTTGACCTGCCATCTGATTGGACGTCATTGAAAGCGGTTTCCATGAACCGTCTGTCAATCAAACGAAACATCATTTCCATTGTGAAGAAGCTTTCAATGAAGAAAAACTCTCCAGTTCTGATATAACTGATGCTATTGTAGCATCGACGCTAACCTCTTCAGGATGATCGGCTTTGGTATTTTGGCCGTCGCCATCTTGTTTTTTTGCAACCAGAAGTGACATAAGAGGTTGGAAATGAACACAATTGTCGGCGATCAAAATGTTACAATTAACTTTCATTTTTTCAAGTTAAGTTAAGTTGTAAGACGAAAACACGGACAACTCCGAGACCAGAGACGTATTTTACTTAATTTGCGTTCTCATCTTAAGCCCAACTCCGGGTTAGTTAGTGGTTTTATTTGCCCAAACCCAAGATCATGGTGTTAAATGACACGTCAAGATGTTGGATACGTGGTCACGCCTTCCCATGAGATCATAAAGCATCCCCTGCTTTATGGTCTGTTTGACTCTAAATGGACCATCATGTACTAAATGAACATCATGCTGTATTGAAGAAGACTTGAAACTAGAGATTGAGACCATAAACTCATGTTTACAATGTTTACTGAGGTAATAAATCAAGAGAGAAGTAGAGTCATTTTCTCATAGACTTCTATAGGACCAGAGGAGTCGCCCCCTGGTGGACACTAGAGAGAATGCAGCTTCACTTTCCAGACACGTAATCACACCTGAAGCTGCTCTTCAAGTCGTGATCTGAGGAATAAAACACTCGGACCCAATGTCCAAACAGTCCGACCTGCGGTCCCTTTATCCATCACCAGACGACAGAAGGTCCGCAGTGAAGCAGCTGTGTGTTGCGCTGAGGCATCGTGAGGTTTAAACACACAGACAGACACTCAGCCGCTCCTGCCAGCTCCAGATGCATTGTGGGTACCAGGGGGGCAATTTAGTTTTGAGTGCCTTTGTCTGAGCACGACGCCCATTCACACACACACACACACACACACACACACACACACACACACACACACACACAGACATGATTCACCGTGCTGACTTACAACCCAATTTACAGGGGAAGAGTGTCACTGATGACCTGGCAACGCGGCGGCCTCTTTATTTACTATCTGGCAACCCGACATCACATTTACTCTCCGCTGAGCCGAGGAGACACCCGACCACGAAGCATCCTCCCTCCAGGAAAAGGTAAACCGCTCGCAAGGACAAAGTCATTTCCACGCCGACGAGGAGCTAATCGTCGCCCTAACGAGCCAGATTACCCATCATGCTTTGCCCTGGATTGATGTGAAAAAAAAAAGAAGAGTCTCATTACGACAAGCGTTGCGTTGTCATTAGACTCAATGGCGGCATTATCACAGTGTGTGTGTGTGTGTGTGTGTGTGTGTGTGTGTGCCAGATGGTGATGCATCAACCATGCAGTCATTAGGGGGAAATTAGAATAATGAACAAACTGTCTGTTTGTCTCCTTCAGTTTCTTCCCGACAGCTTCCATCACTATAAATACAGAAACACACAGAGAACAAACACCTGTAGCTCCTCAACATGCGACCACACGACTGAAGTGATAACGGACTCTTCAACACCAGAGGCTGAGACACGTTTACAGCGGTAATATAAGACGATAGAAGCACTTTATTAATCTCTGTGTATATACTCTCTTCATGCACACGCTACATTCCTGGTCTGTTTGAACTCTAGCTTTAGTCCAGCCCTTCTCCTCATGCTCCTCTTTGCCCTCCAGCCTCTGGACCCCCTCCCCGGCCTCAGTCCTGTTATTCTCTTGCATGCCACTAAGCGTCACGTTTTCACTAGTTCACTGTATTTTCTGTCCCCCCGCTGCCTCGTACTCACCTGTTTCACAGCGGACGTGCAGCTAGCTTAGCCCAAAGAGTGCTAGCCTAGCTGCTCCTGAAACCACACGACGAGTTGTCCAGCTGCTGCAGACTGAGACTGAAGGTGGGAACATGTTGCAACACGTGACATTATATGAAGCTTTTAATCCTCATGTTTAGTAGATAACTTCCTGCCTCCAGTTGTTGTGCTAAGCTAGGCTAAGATCATGTTTGAGATGTTCTCTCACATGTAAAGCAACAAGTAGCGTTCAGTCCTGATGAGTTTAAAGTGGTAATCATTTATAATTGAGGATGTTTTATCAGTTGTTTACTTGTTTATCTCGGATGCTTCGACTTCAGAATCCAGTACTTAAACTGAGGCAACTTTGATTTAAAGCTTCTTTATTGAATTTACAAATAAACGTAGGTACGTATGGATGTTGTTTGACGTATCGGGATGTGGAAATGCTGTTTTTACCCTTTGCCCAGGCATGACAAGTTTGAGAGGTGCAACACGTGGCTCGGTTGTGTCAGACAGCGGCCTCTTTGTGTCGGTGGAGATCGGTGAAGTCAGAGGAAGGCGTGGACCGACTCTTCGTGGTTGAACAGCGACGAATGAGGAGGTAGAACTCCAACCTCCCAACACAAATGAGCTCATTGATCTTTTACTTGGCCTCATCTGCATGAATTTAAATGTGGAGAGTAAAACAGTGAAGAGTTTGATTGGATCCTGTTACGTGTGATGTAGCAATGCTCAATTACTCCGCTCTGTGTGTGTGTGTGTGTGTGTGTGTGTGTGTGTGTGTGTGTGTGATGCTAATAATTCCATGGAGGGTCGATGCAATCAAAAAGCTCTCACTTTTAATCAGCGTCACACAGGGAGACACACACACACACACACACACACACACACACACACACACACACACACACACACACACACTTTAACTGCTGTAAACCAGTTTGACAACTCCAGTATGGAATTAATACGACACACACACACGCGCACACACACACACACACACACACACACACACACACACACACACACACACACACACACACACACACACACACACACACACACACACACACACACACACACACACACACACACACACTACTCTGGAGATGAATGAGAGAATACTCGACAGGACCGAAACAATCAAAGAGGAGAGAATCAATCTGACGACGCCGTGACGTGACCCGTTGTTTTGAGTCCTGCCGCTTTGAAGCCTCGTGTTTGGCTCTTTGGCTGTCGCTAAGCTACCAGCTAGCTGCTTCTTTAATCCACGTTAACTTTGACAATAATTGCGCTGCTAACAGACCCGTTTACAGCCGGCGTCTTTGATGGTAACAGAAGTGTTGTTTTGCTCCAGACATCTATAAACACAGACGAGTCTGGACTTTATGTGGACACACACATGTTCTGCTGGTGTTTTCAACAGCTGCTGTCACTACCAGACGGTGAAGCCAAAGCTTCATGTGTTGAAGCTGCATTCTCCCTAGTGTCCACCAGGGGGCGACTCCTCTGGTTGTATAGAAGAGACAGAATGTGATAATCAGAAATACAGTATGAGAATAATAACGTGGTTTTATTAGCATTAAAGCGTGTAAACATGTTCTACTACAAACCCTAAGTAAAAGTATAAACATGTAAAATAGGTATGATGTGTCTCCTGATGTTAGATGAAACAGCTGGAGGGTGGAGGCCTGGTATCCCTGCAGCAGTCGGATGGAAGCTGCAGGTCGGCGTGAGAGATGCGATGAGGTTGCATCACAGAGGATGAACAGCTGAAGTGTTTCATTTCCCTAAAGCCAACAGAGCCCCGACGCGGGAGACTGTTACAACACATAAGAGAGCAAACAACACGCCGAGCGTTCACCAGACTCTGCTCACATCAAACGCACGCCGTCAACGATTCAGCTCACAGTGAGCCTCTGTTTGTTTGTGCTCTGTGTTCTGACCACAGGACGATCCGTCTGTCTGCATCTGCATCCTCGTCTCTGTTCTTTTTGATGCAGCCCGACTATGAATCATGGATTTGAGCTTTCAAGGAAATGTGAAATATTGATGTTTGGATCAGTGCGCGTTGAGCTCTGATCTCCCTCTGACATGCTCTCGTCTCGGTTTTATTTCTCTGCTGCTGCAAGATTGGTGTCAAGTGCAGAGACCACGCACACACACACACACACCTACACACACACACACACACACACACCTACACACACACACACACACACACACACACACACACACACACACACACACACACACACACACACTTTCTTCCTAACTAGTGATACACATTCAGTATATTTTCTGCTCACTGTGTGTGCGTTCTCTGCACTTGACACCAATCTACCCCGAGGCAGAACAGTGTGCCGCCCACTTAGCTCTCCCTCTCTCTCTCTC
>JAVDOI010000577.1:0-2500 GCA_032191485.1 Leptoclinus maculatus
CGACCATAAACTACTTTGTGCTTCACATCTCGTTGATCCAGTCAAAGTATTTTAGGAGCACCACCTAGTGGACACCAGAGGAACTTCAAGGTTCCAGCTCAGACGTTCAGGAGGAGAAACAACCTCTTGATGAATTGAACCCTCTGAGCGAAGAGACATGGAGGAAATTAAAAGATGAATCTTACTATAAACCACTCTGGATATTTTTCCTTTGAGGCAGACGTGGAACCTGCCGAAGCGTTTGGTTACCCAGAGTTCTCAGAGGAAACTCTTCTGTTTGATAAATGAGTCTCACGCTGCTGAATGTGGCATTTAAATAAAAGTAGAAAAGTTCCCTCAGTCAGCAGAGAGAAGCTGGTTTCAGGCACATCGGTCCAGACCACATTTTATTGAGCTCCACATGTTAAATGATTCACATAATAATAATAATAGTAATAATGGAATAATTATTCATCATTAAATTATTCTTACATTATTTGTTGTTGAAGGAGTAGTTTAACATTTTGGAAAAATACTCTTCAGATACATATGACGCTCGTATGAAGAAACAGCCAAGAGACCGTTTAGCTTAGCATAAAGACTGGAAACATGTGGAAACAGCTAGCCTGACTACAAATATACCAGCGGCTCATAGATTAACACAATATATCTTGTTTGTTTTAATTTGTACAAGTATAAAAATGAGTATGTACTAGAATACTTCTTCTACTCTTCATGTGACTGTATGGAAACCAGTACTGACGAAGAATTATCCATTATATAACCTCAGGTAACCCCAGTGCTCCGATGGTTAGCTCAAACCTTTCAAGGGGAAATACAAACGTTTTAGTTGTTTTAGGAAACAAAACTATGGTAAAGTTTAGGAAAAACATCAAGTTTGGACTTAAAATAAGTACAAAAACTCAGTAAAACGTAGATAACAGGACAGAAGAAAACAAGTGTGTAACTGACGTTACTTTAAAATAACTTCAATAACACTTTGTCCTGTTTGTTTGACCCTCCCTCCAGTTTATACAACATCACGACCTCTGAGCGTTACATATTCACACAGATGTTGACATTGTAGTCAGTACAGACTACGTAAGATGACACGCAAAAAGGAAGAATCGTCACTGCACACTAAATGACATAAATTGTTGTCATTCAAAAACCATTAAGTAAGACAACATCTCCTCAAACAAGTTTGTATGATATCTTACGAAAAGTTACTCCTCATTGTACAGGTGTACTTAGTTAGTGTACTTAGTTAGGTTTAGACAGCAAAACTACTCAGTTAGGTTTAGACAGCAAAACTACTCAGTTAGGTTTAGACAGCAAAACTACTTAGGTTGAGACAACAAAACTACTTAGTTAGGTTTAGACAACTAAACTACTTAGGTTGAGACAACAAAACTACTTAGTTAGGTTTAGACAACAAAACTACTTAGGTTGAGACAACAAAACTACTTAGGTTGAGACAACAAAACTACTTAGTTAGGTTTAGACAACTAAACTACTTAGTTAGGTTTAGAAAACTAAACTACTTAGTTAGGTTTAGACAACTAAACTACTTAGTTAGGTTGAGATAACAACACTACTTAATGAGGTTTAGACAACAAAACTACTTAGTTAGGTTTAGAAAACAAAACTACTTAGGTTGAGACAACAAAACTACTTAGTTAGGTTTAGACAACAAAACTACTTAGGTTGAGACAACAAAACTACTTAGTTACGTTTAGACAACTAAACTACTTAGGTTGAGACAACAAAACTACTTAGTTAGGTTTAGACAACAAAACTACTTAGTTAGGTTGAGACAACAAAACTACTTAGTTAGGTTTAGACAACAAAACTACTTAGGTTGAGACAACAAAACTACTTAGGTTTAGACAGCAAAACTACTCAGTTAGGTTAAGACAACAAAACTACTTAGGTTGAGACAACAAAACTACTTAGTTAGGTTTAGACAACTAAACTACTTAGTTAGGTTGAGACAACAAAACTACTTAGTTAGGTTGAGACAACAGCACTACTTAGTTAGGTTGATAGAACAATAATGAGGTTTAGACAACACAATTACTTAGTTAGGTTTAGACAACAAAGCTACTTAATGAGGTTTAGACAACAACACTACTTAGTTAGGTTTAGACAACTAAACTACTTAGTTAGGTTTAGACAACTAAACTACTTAGTTAGGTTTAGACTACAACACTACTTAGTTAGGTTTAGACAACAAAGCTACTTAGTTAGGTTGAGACAACAACACTACTTAGTTAGGTTTAGACTACAACACTACTTAGTTAGGTTTAGACAACAAAGCTACTTAGTTAGGTTGAGACAACAACACTACTTAGTTAGGTTGAGACAACAACACTACTTAATGAGGTTTAGACAACAACACTACTTAGTTAGGTTTAGACAACAAAGCTACTTAGTTAGGTTGAGACAACAACACTACTTAGTTAGGTTGAGACAACAACACTACTTAATGAGGTTTAGACAACAACACTACTTAGTTAGG
>JAVDOI010000578.1:0-11678 GCA_032191485.1 Leptoclinus maculatus
AATACTTTTGGCCCCAGTGGCTCCACTGCATCCAAAGCTCTATTAATAAACCAATACCTATGAGCTACTTCTTGAATAACTGGATTCAATGACTACTATATAGAGATGAGTTTATTGAGAAGACTGAGAAAGATTTAGGGGCGTTAGTTCCTAGATGTCCGTATGGTGATGAATCATTCCTCACAAGTGCAATAGGTGATGTTACCAGGTAATTCTGTGTGTGTGTGTGTGTGTGTGTGTGTGTGTGTGTGTACTGTATAGGCTCTATGCACAGAGTCATTTAATGGTGAGTGTCTGTTTCATTCAAGCTGAGGAAGCAGCATTGCCTACCAGCAACACCCAGTTGTGTGTGTGTGTGTGTCCCTTATCCAGGTGAGTGACTGTTCATTAAAGCCTGTTTTTCTAACAGAAGAGTGTTCAGTTGGTGCTCAGCCGTGCAGGCTGAATGAACTTTGTCCGCATGGTTTCCTGCCCTCTCTGTCACTTCCTCTCTCAGCGCCCGTCCGTTTCAGATTTCAATTTCAAACAAACTTCAAATGAAACTCTCTTTCTCTCTCTCTCTGCCTCTCCTCCCCGTCTTGCTCTCTGCACTGCTGTGTACCATATTTAACTGAATTCATTTCTTATGGCAGCAGCAGCAAAAAAAAAAAAAAAGGTGCAAGTTATGTGTCTGTGACCACGCCGAGGGCCCCACCAGCGGTCCGTACCCTTACACCTGACCCTGCAGGTGCTGGATATGCGGCTACTTTTGCATATCACTAGTGCTCCTCCCCGCCTCCATCACCTTGTACTTGCCCAACAGCAGCTACTCACCAATGACAGGAGTCGCTCCTCGGCGTTAAGTGGAGTTTGGCTCCAGGCACCAGCAACAAAACAAATAAAAAAAAAAGAAGAAAGGGGCGGGAGGTGGAGTATTGGTTTGGGCTCAGAGATTGGTGAGTTGTGGGTTTGATTGACAGTTTCTTGTGTGTTATTGGGAGATGGCGTCATCGTCGTGGGTGGGATTTAAGTCTACTACAGTCGTCCCTCGAAGAGAAGCTCCTCCCATCCCCTCCGTTGACGATGACGGTTGGGAGTTTTTATTAGCACCTCCACCTAGGAGACAACGAGACGGAGGTCGATTATTAGGAGCAGATGACAAAGACGAGTCACATATTTTCTTTTCCCCGTCCATTTGTCCTCCAGTTACCCTGCCCTGCAGAGGAGGACGACGGAGGCAGGACATTGGCTCCCCCTCCCCCCCCTCCGTTGGTCTGGGAGCAGACGTTGGCGTGGCGTGCGATGGCTTTCTGCTTGTAATGGTTACTGTGGAGCTTGTACTTCATCAGGAGGATGAAGATGAAGACGAGGACAGAGGCGACAATGATCCCCCCAATGATGATGATCATGGTACCTCCCAGGAACTGAAGGAGAAGATCCAGAAAGATAGTTAGCCCAGTGTGTAGATCCCATGATGTATAATCAGCACATTTTGCTTCATTGTATCTGACCTCGATGATTTATCAACATCATAACATCCAAAAATGAACACAAACCAAAACAAACACTTTGATTAAAAGCTTTAAAGATGGCTAATTACTTGCTAGATCAAAGACTAGATCAAATTAAACCTTAGTATATATTAATTCATTACTGGAAAGTTTATTTTCCATATAAGTAGAACTGCATACTTGCCTGTTATTTACAACCAAACATAAACTGTTGCATGTTCATCTCTGCTGAGCACTGTGTGAAAGACTCTTTAAGCCACAAAAGAATTGGAATGACATAATTGAACACCGTCGGCATTATCAGATTAATTAGAGCTAATTACAACGTAACTCTGGGATCTGTGAAATAAAGTGTGATCTGTGAAATCGGCTCCTTACGTTGTCAGACTGACAGAGGTGTAACACACTAACCTGGTCTCGTATCGAGTGACAGCGTCCGTACTCCGTCTCCGTGGAGAAGGACACGCAGCCCACCAGCTTGGTGCCAGTCAGGGCGGTGATGCCGTCATCGTAGACGGCCAGAACACACAGCTCGTAGTCCCGCGATGACGCCAGGTCACTCAGCAGGAAGTACTTGTGGTTGGCTGGGATCATCCTGAATGAGAGGAAGACAGAGACAAACACATTTTATTCTTTGATGTCTGATTTGTAGATCATTCATAGAACAGGAGAAGGTTGTGGAGACAGAATTATTTGGTGCTCTGTTTTGTTCACATCAGTTAGAGATACAGTCACAATCCAGACCTCTTCTTCTTCTTTCAGATTGTTTCCTGTGGTTGGTTAGCTTTACATTCTCCCTCCTAATGAAGCAAAGTTCTGTCTATGTACAGCCAACACGTTCTCATTCCCAACTCTTCACTTGAAGACGCTTGGCCAGGACATACGCATCAAACTATGCAGGCTTTTTGCATCCAGCGATCCCACGAAATTAAATCAAATGTGAACCAGACCGCAAAGCCCACGTCAAACAAAAAACCATCTTTCACCCAGGATGCCGCTGTTCATGCCACGTGTGAAATGAGAAGTCAACGTTGATTTATTTGTCTCGTAACTTTAGTAACACCACTTTCATAGTTATTGTAACCTAAACAACAATCTTTTTCTAAACCGAAGTAGTTTTGTTGCCTAAACCTTACTTAGTAGTTGACAATCTTTTCCTAAACCTAACCAAATGTTTTTTTTGCCTGAAGTTGTTCCCTGTGAACACGGAAGTTTATTTTGAAAAGACTGTATGCATGTAACTAGCGGAAAATAGACACGTGTTTCTGTATTTCGCACAAAATATGAGGAGTGACTTAGCATTCAAACCGTTGCATGATATCTTACTCCACTATGACGCTCCACTATGGTCACACTTTTAAACACGTGGTTAACGTTGTGAATTTAAACAAAACTACTTGGTTAGGTTTTGGAAAACTTTATGGTTTGGGTTAAAATAAGTATGTTTGTTTACGTTAGTTAAGTTATGTATGGTAATTAAATAAAAGAGCCACAGACACAAACTGTGGTCTCCTGGGTCAATGTCATGTGTTTGTTTGACCCATCCATCCACCCCATCCTCCTCGCTATGTGGACTTTGTCACTCTTCCAGCTACATCACCTGACTTCCTCCTTTGTTCTAAAATGTGTCTAAAATTGCCGCAAATGAGTTTACATTGGAGTCCCGGTGCTCCTCTTACAGACACTCAAGGGTGCCTTATGTATCGTATCAGATGCTGATGGCCAGTGACAAAAACCAACGATGCTGGGACCAAGACCGTGAAGGCATCGTCATCTTTAGGAGACAAAGGTCATCGACCAGGTGTGGATGGATGGAGATAAAAGACATCCACATCCAGATGGACATTATAGTAGTGCTGGGCGGTATGACCAAAAATGTGTATCACGGTATTTTGTAAGATTCTGGCGGTTTCACGGTATTTTGCTTTTCCGCGTTAACGCATTAATTAATTAACGCCGAAAACTAACACAAGAACCGGCCAGCGAGCAGTGAACAGCTGTTTGTGTGGCGTGTCTTCCGTCACTTCCTGTTTCCTTCACCTACATTCCCCTGGGTCCTAAGTCCCTCCATGTACAGCTTCTTATCACCCTCTATGTACCAACGTACATTTATAACAAATACCACACATATTACATGGTAATCAGCGTTGCATATGTGTCTGACCAAAATACCCCAAAAAGCATTGCATACAGTCTTCGTATTCCAACACATGTTTTCGGCTGAGGTGATGGGAGTAAATTGATAGTGTTGCCACCAGAGGCAATAACAGCGGTTCGACAAACTTTACAATATATCGTCTTTTGATCTACGTCGGATTTTTTTAAAACAAAAAACCTCCAAACAGCAGACACAGCTCCTCTCTTGGGCACAAATTGTATTGGTGCATCTCCGGTGTCTCTTTATTCCTCCTGCATCGCTCTTTTCTGTTCTTTAATGTAGCGACGGAGCTTCTTCTAGCTGTTAGCAGACTGTTGTGCTAGCGGGCTAGCTAGCTAGCGAGCTGTACCCAGCATGCAGTTCGGTGGTGTAATTTTATAAATGTACAATTATTAGTGTTACAAATTGTTAATGTTTCAAACTGTTGTGTCGTGGTGTTTTGTCCTGTTAAAGAGCGTTAGTTGTGGGTTATTAATTGTTGTTATAAAGTTATAACCATGACTAGGGGTCCCTCTCAATACACCTAAGACAACTAGCTCCGACCGTAGCGCTCTTAGCGGCGAACAATATATTTTGCTGCCTGTTGAAGAGCGACAGCAGTTGTTTCGGCTATGCACGTATGTATGACGGTGTGTGAAAAATTGATATCATACGAGAAATTAAAACCGGTATACCGGAACCGGTACACCGCCCAGTACTACCTTATAGCTTCTTGACGGGTGCTGAACGAGTGACGCTCGCTTGCCGCTGTTGTGACACCTGACTGCCGCTTGACACAGACTAGCCACTGCGGTGCCAGTGCCACAAGGAGGATCTCGGCCTTGCTGCGTCAACTTTACGCACTGGCATGTTTGGCGGTGATGATCCCAATATCGACTGCCTCTGTCGAGCGGACATTTTCAGCCCTCAAACGCATCAAAACATATTCCAGAAACACAACTGGGGAGACGCACGGATGCACGGATGTACTGTACAACCCCGTCATTGAACTGTTTGTAATCAAAGACAGGAGGATGGACTTTGTCTGTAAATAGTGAACAGCATTTGGTAAGTGAACTGCTTTTGTGTTTTTACATCTGCAGTAGCGTTGTGTTAATTTGTCTATCCTGTTGTTTTTATTATATAGTTAATATCGTTCCCTCTGATGTAAATCATATTTGAATGGCCCGTGCTCTTGAGTGTGCGGTGTTTTAGTGCCGCAGTTTTGATGGATTGTTTTGTCATGCTTTGTTGTAAATAAATGTGACTGGTTCTTGTGAGTTTGATCTTGTTATTGTGTTAATTAAATTGATTTTGACTATATGCATTGTCCGTTAATGACGAAGCATCCCGTCATGCGCGTATTCATGTTTCTGCACTCTGCAGTTAGTGTATTTGTAGGTGTCGAGCTTCATGTAACATTTAATTTCACTTGTCAAATGTTGCAGTGTTATGTGAATATGAGGTGTTTACACGAAACAAACAATAACCTGTAGCTGTGGTGGTTCAACTGTAGTAAGACGGCACAGAAGGCCCAGGTAGAAAATGCACGGCCCGCCACTGGGTTACATACACATGTTTCTTTGTAGAAGACCATTTCTGGGTGTCAGAGTTCATCACTCCCATTTGGACATCCACACCAAACCACAGGAGCACCCGCTGCAGACGTCAGATTACCTGGTCAGAGCATTAATCTCATGAACCTTTTAATATTCTGTGCAGAAATTCCCTGAAAGTCCCATATTAATGGTACAGTAATTACAGGCATGGAGCTTAACCACAGGAGCAAAATTCTATTTGGATTTTCACTGTGACTCCGGCAATTATGATGAGCTGGTGGAGGACAGTGGAGACAGACGGTGAAGAGGTTTGCTGCTGTGCATTCAACCAGACAGAATGAAGGAACTGAATTCTGACACAAATGAACTTCTCTCTGTCTCCACGAACTGTTCGAGCAATTTTGTCCTGCAATAAGTTTATGATTACCAAAACTTGGGAAAAACCTATTCTATTCTATCCTATTCTGGATGGGTTATTCCGTCCATTGTTATCAAAACTATCAGAAAATACCACAACTCTCACTGTTACTTGCCGTCTCAGAGCCACGCTCGAACAATTCAGCCTCACAGAGAGAACCCTGCCAGCAGCAAATACAATTTGTGTTTTCTGCCAGCTTGTCCTACATATAAATGCCGGAGTTATCTGTAAGTCTTTTCACACGAGTCCAAGTAAAGTCCAAGGTCTTCAGAGTCCCAGTTGCCAGAATAATCTTCTGTTATCCAGAGTGTACGGTCATATTTTATTTAGACATTTTGGAGTGTCACTGAAGTTCCATTTTTACCTCCACTACTTGAAGAGTTGACTTGTATGTTTGCTTCTTTTAATCAAAGTTGTATAATTCTCAGTCCATATTAACCTTAAAACTCAACGTGGTGCTGCAAAGAGCAGACCTGTCACTAATCGCTCTGTCTCTATCTGATCGATACCTGATAGTCCTCATGCTTACGTGTTTAGATGATTGTATTGATGTTGCAGCTTTGCTGATTGAAATGACTTCTATTCTAAAAGAAGTCAGAGGTAGAGATCCAACACAATTGTTCAGTTAAAGATTGAATTTGAGGTAGAAAATTGAAGTGGAAAGAATATACACACAGAGGAGAAGAGGCAATGGAGGACGTTGTAGCAATTTCAATTTCAACTTGAAAATCAAATGGTACGAGGTAGAGTGGGATGAAGGAGAGAGGGGAGGCGAGGAAGACGGCGGCAAAAAAAGTAAATATGGGGAAAGAGAAGGCAGACAATGGAGAAGGAGCTGAGGAGAAGTGATGAGAAGGAGGGGACAAGGTGAGAAAGAGAAGATGGAAAAGGAGGTGAGGGCGTGAAAATATAGAAGTGAGGACGCAGAGAAACGAGGGTAAGATGAGACACAACACAGACAGAAATGACAGAAACAAGAGAGATGACGAGAGGTGAGACTACTGAACAAATGATAAAAACATATTGACCTGAAGCAGCACACCCTTTTTTGCCATTTGTTCCAGTTCCACTTTAGTCTCTTTGCTGTCTGTCCTGATTGGTTCACACAGCCTACTACACATCTCTCAGAGCTGGAAACAAGAATCCATATGAATGGTAGGCTCAAGACCCGACACGATCACTTCATACCATATCTAATATCGGATTAAAAAAGATGATCTTTGGGGCAAAGATTGGGGCATGAAATCATACAATATGAAAAAAAGATCCTGCATAGTGTAAAAGTGTAACTAACACCTCTGTTGTGTTTTGGTTGAAGACATTGTATTAGCACACGTTTTGAATGTCGACCTCCGTTATGATATAATATTGCAATGATGCAATATGCAATATGTTATGATATATTACTTCCTGCTTCCTTACAGTGCAGTCGCTTTTGCTGCTTGCTCTTGCCTCTGCTTACATTTTCTTGCTTTTCTTGTTTTTCTTTTTGTTTTTTGTTTTTTAGTTTTTTACTCAAATTGCCAGATATATCACATTTATCACTCTTCAACGTTTGAGTGAAGACGAATCCAGAAAGTCGTCGAGCTATTTGGGTTGTTGGCTAATGCTAACTAGCAGCTAAGCTAAAGCTAAGTACTAGCAAGATGCCTCCCTTCTCCACGGATGACTACCACAAACTCCTGCAGAAGATTGCAATCTTGGAAACAAAAATCCACCGACTAGAAGTAAACGTGGAGGTAAATGGACTGTGTGGGAATGATATCACTTTACCATGGACTCAAAACATTGGACAAACGCAAGCGAAGATACAGCTAACTAGCACCACCAGGTCTACCAAGAAACAGGAGGAGAGAGCAGATAATGTATCTTCAAATGGTAGTCCTCCCTGGAACTCTCTCGGTGCAAAGCCGAAGAGAAAATCATACCCTCAGGATGTGGGAGGACGACTAACAGGCAGAGCCCAGCGCCCTGAGATTTCTGATGCGACTGGCTGGCCTGCACTACCACACAGGCAGTACTCCTCCTCAACCCCTGCACTCAGGCGGACAAAGACAAGGACAGCTGAGAAAAGCAAAACCAGCAAAAAATCTCCACAACAACCAAGCTTACAACTTCAAAACAGATTTGCTCCATTGTCGCAGGATCCTAAATCTCCATCTGATGACCTGGATAAGCAGCTATCTTCTCAAAGCAGGGTAAGAACTGAGAGTAAATGTGAGAGTAAAAGGCCGCAGGGAAAGCTAATGACTGGGCCTGAGACTCTGATTGTTGGTGACTATGCTGTAAAAGATGTCAGAACATTGTGCAGCAAGAATACCAAAATACTCTGCTTTCCGAAAGATATGGTCTCTACCATGAGAGACAAAATCTTGGACATCGTGGCTGACCATCCCACGGTGAAAAACATCATCGTGCATACAGGAAGCTGTGATATTGTGAAACAACAGTCTGAAGTTCTGAAGCGAGACTTTATTGATCTGTTAAACACAGTCAGCTCTGTCAAGGCTGAGGTGTTTATCAGTGGCCCTCTTCCACCAATCAGAGGAGGAGATGAAGGATTCAGCAGGCTGTTTGCACTGAACAAATGGCTGTCAACTGCATGTACTGACCATTCAGTACATTTTATCAACAATTTCTACCTTTTCTGGGAGCGCAGACATCTTTTTAAGGCAAATGGAGTTTGCCTGAACAAGTCAGGGGTAAAACTGTTTACCTCTAACCTATTTTTCTTCCTGCGTCACCCGTCTGTTCCCACTGCCAAGGACAAGAGACAAGAGGAGTCTACACAAGAGATAACCACACAGCATCGCCTTGGAGACTTTACGGGAAAGATTCCCCCGCCTAAGGACAGCCAAGAGGAGGAGTCTCCAACCTCATCATCAGGAACCGCCTCTGATCTCCCACTTTCCCCACCCTTCCGAGAGGAGGAGTCTTTACCTCCCTCCCCAGCACCTACTTCCACCCCCCAGACTACATCCAGGTCCCTTTCCTCTCTCACACTCTCCCCATCCTCCCCCCACCTGGAGTTCACTGACTACATGAAAGAGCTGGTCATTGCTGGAACCAAACACACTCCTCGCCCCACTCCTCGACGTACAGTTCCACCTCCGCATCCAGCCTCACCCCTGCCACCGGTTCCAAGTCCTAAGCGCCGTGCCCCTCCCCCACCTTCCCTAACTGATAAAGGCAATAATTGATATCTTCTGGGTCCAGGCTACAAGGCTAATGACACCAATGATTCTCTCCAGGAAAAGTCGGGGCCCTGTATGCAGCTAGCCTTCTCAATTCCTGTCCTGATAGTTTATAGAAAAAGAAAGGAGAGGCTGCGAAGAAACAATAGTAAACCTGCAAACTTATCAAACTTAACATTCATTCCTCGTCAGCCTGTCCAAATACATTGGGCAAATAAAGCTTTAACCACATTAAACTTAGCTTTATTAAATGTCAGGTCTCTGTCAGGAAAAACATTTTTAATCAATGATTTTATTGTTAGGCACAAACTGGACATTTTGTTTTTAACTGAAACTTGGTTAAACCAAGATAACAGTGCAGCTGTTCTTATTGAATCAACACCTCACAACTTCAGTTTCATGAGTGAAACAAGAGCTCATAAGAAAGGAGGTGGAGTTGCTATTTTATTTAATGATTCTCTTCAATGCAAGCAGATGTCCTTTGGTCATTTTAGTTCTTTTGAATATGTGGCTCTGAATTCCACTCAAGCTTTATTCCTAAACATTTACAGACCACCTAAATACTGTGCAACCTTCTTTGATGAGTTTACTGAACTGCTGTCGATAATCTGTATTGATTTTGACTGTGTTGTTATTGTTGGCGATTTTAATATCCATGTTGATAATCCCCAGGACAGAGGGTCTATAGAACTATGTGGTGTCCTTGATAATTATGATCTGACTCAGCATGTGACAGGACCCACCCACAACAGGGGGCACACTCTGGACCTAATCATCACCAAAGGTCTAAACATTTCCAAGGTCGCTGTGATTGATGTTGCACTCTCTGATCATTTCTGTGTTTTCTTTGAGAGTGCAATCTCCTTGCACACAAATGTCCAAACCGAGGTTGTGAAAAAGCGTTACATCTCTGAAAAAACCGGTGAACTATTTATTCAGAAGTACTCCTCCACACCAGCCCTCTCTTGCATCTCAGTCAATGAGCTTGTAGATAGCTTCAATTCTAAAGTTAAAAATGTTATTGATGCCATTGCACCCACTAAAGTGAAGGTTGTCTCGGGTAAGCAAAGATCTCCTTGGAGAAATGCCACGCTGGTCAGAATAGAGAAACAAGAGTGTCGGAAAGCTGAGCGCAGGTGGCGAAAAACAAATCTCCAGGTTCACTGTGACATCTATAAAGAGAGACTTCGCAAATATAATTTGGAACTTAGAAATGCAAGGCAGTCCTTCTTCTCTGACATCATAACCAAAAATAATAACAATACACGCGCCTTATTTGCTACCGTCGACAGGCTAACAAACCCACCAGTGTCAGTAGCTGCTGAGCTCCAATCCACCTGGGCTTGCAATCGATTTGCCTCCTTTTTTACTGACAAAATTCAGAAAATTAGACAAGCAGTCAGTGCCTCCACACCAACCACAGGATATGTGTTGTCCCCATCTCCGAATAACATCCATTCAAATATCATGACACAATTTCATTCAATCGACCATAGAAGCTTGGAAGACATTATACAACATCTGAAGTCATCCTCCTGCTGCTTGGATATTCTACCAACACGCTTTTTCAAAGATATTTCAAACTGCATGACCACTGATCTTTTACAAATTGTAAACACATCCCTTCTCTCAGGTGTCTTCCCACAAGCCCTAAAAACTGCAGTTATTAAACCACTCCTAAAGAAGGCTAATTTAGACACCGCAACAATGAAAAATTATAGGCCAATATCAAACCTCCCATTTTTAAGTAAAATAATTGAAAAAGCGGTTTTTCAACAGCTGAACAACTTCTTGGCCGTAAATAACTGTTTTGATGTCTTCCAGTCAGGCTTTCGACAGCACCACAGTACTGAAACTGCTCTTGTTAAGGTTTTCAACGACATCCACTTAAACACAGACAATGGCAGAATTTCAGTCTTAGTATTACTGGATCTCAGTGCTGCATTCGACACGGTCGACCATAACATACTACTAGAAAGACTAAAACTCTGGGTGGGACTCTCTGGCACAGCACTTAACTGGTTTGAATCCTACTTGAAGGACCGAGAATACTTTGTGTCTGTAGCTAATTACACATCAGAACTGACTAAAATGACATGTGGTGTTCCCCAAGGTTCAATACTGGGGCCTCTTCTGTTCAACATCTACATGCTTCCACTAGCTCAGATTATGGAAAACAACAAAGTCTGTTATCATAATTATGCAGACGACACACAAATCTACATAACTATATCACCAGGGGACTATAATCCCATACAAGGGCTGGGTAAATGCATTGAACAAATCAACAACTGGATGTGCCAGAACTTTCTTCAATTAAACAAAGAAAAAACAGAAGTAATTGTTTTTGGTACCAAGGACGAACGATTGAAAGTCAGCGCTCAGCTTCAATCACTGATGTTAAAAACCTCAAACCAAGCCAGAAATCTAGGTGTAGTTATGGATTCAGACCTCAACCTGAACAGCCATATCAAGACAATTACAAAATCAGCCTACTATCACCTGAAGAATATATCAAGGGTTAGAGGACTTATGTCTCAACAGGATTTGGAAAAACTTGTCCATGCATTTATCTTCAGTAGACTGGACTACTGTAACGGTGTGTTTACAGGTCTCTGTAAAAAGTCAATCAGAAAGCTGCAGCTGATTCAGAACGCTGCAGCTCGAGTCCTCACTAAGACAAAGAAAGTGGATCACATCACTCCAGTTCTGAGGTCTTTACACTGGCTTCCTGTCCAACAAAGAATTGACTTTAAAATCCTGCTGTTGGTTTATAAAGCACTGAATGGTTTAGGGCCAAAATACATCTGTGATCTGCTGCTACCTTATGAACCATCCCGACCCCTTAGGTCGTCTGGGACTGGTCTACTTTCTGTTCCC
>JAVDOI010000579.1:0-7500 GCA_032191485.1 Leptoclinus maculatus
TTGTATCAGCATCTCAGTTCTGTTTTTGTTGTCACATTACATAACTCTACCGTAAAGCTTAAATCAGCTGATTTTGTAACGGTGTTAATATTGATCGCTGGTACCAGTGTTTGGACAAGCAGCTGCTCGGCTTTTTATTATCACATTACTCCTTTTGCATGTTATCTTTCTTTTACCACAATGGCTGGATAAGAAGCCACCTGGAACTTTTCTGTTAGATCGCTTCAATAGCTGATTTAATGCATTTTCTGTTAAACCCGTTTCTGTTACCGTAATGTTCAGATCAGTGGCGGGCCGTGCATTGTATACCTGGGCCTTCACTGCTGTCCTGCAGCTGAAACACAGCTACGGTTATTATTAACACCTGTAAATACACTAACTGTAGAGAATACGCTGAGAGTGCGTCTCCTCTCTGCTCTGACTGCAGCGTCTCCTCTTCTGTGAGAGTAACTGTGAGTGCTTTGGGGCGGAGGAGGGGCTCACGGCAGCACCCGCTGCTCGTTACCACAGTAACTGTAGAACGTACGAGTTTTAACGTCATCGAGTCAAAACACCAGAACAAGTCTCCAACAACACCAGAACAAGTCTCCAACAACACCAGAACAAGTCTCCAACAACACCAGAACAAGTCTCCAACAACACCAGAACAAGTCTCCAACAACACCAGAACAAGTCTCCAACAACACCAGAACAAGTCTCCAACAACACCAGAACAAGTCTCCAATAACACCAGAACAAGTCTCCAATAACACCAGAACAAGTCTCCAACAACACCAGAACAAGTCTCTAGATTTGTCGCTCGTAGCTTTTGACAAAAAGTCGCCCTGAGGGTTTGGAAAGTCGCCAGATTTAGCGAGAAAGTCGTCAAGTTGGCAACACTGGCACCGGCTAAATATGTCCCCAGAGCAACATAGGACGTAACAATGGTTCCTATCACATATAAAACCAAACAAAAATCCATCTTCATAAAAACAAGTTGTACAAATAATAATATATAAACAAGCATATTAAAGCTACTGCAGATGTAAAAACAAACGCATTTAACTTACCAGAGCTGCTGTTCACTATTTAAAGACAAAGTCCATCCTCCTTTCTATGTTAATAAAGAGTTTAATCTCACGGTTGTTCAGTACATCCGTGTGTTTTAGTTCCAGTAAGAAGTCCTTCTGGATTCATGGACGCCAGTGAAGACAGTCGAGCCTCCCCAGTTGTATTTCTTGAATACGTTTTAATGCGTTTGAGGCTGAAAATGTCCGCTCGACAGAGGCAGCAGATATTGGGATTGTCACCGCCCAACATGTCAGGCTAGCCCACTGAGCAATCACGTACTTGTAGGCCAGCTAGCAGGCTCTGACACGTCAAAGAATACGCCCAACATGTCAAACTAAAGATCTGATTGGTTGAGCACTATGACAATCAACAATATCGTCCCCATTCACTTAAACTGCACATGGATTCACTTGTGAGTCTGCAGGCCTCGGGCCTCTCTTCTTACCTAGAGACACAGAGGTGAAATCTGATTGGATAAAAGCTCTACTTAAAACAAGCTGCACTGGAAGCAGAGCAACTGAGGAAGACAGTAGCTGTGCAATGAGAAAATAAGATAATGGGAAAAATATTTTTATAAATTATAATACATGTAGTGTATTTAAGAAAAATTATAAAATAGCTATAACTTTGTGATTCTGTTTAGGCCAGCAGAGAAGGCTTTGAAGGCCCTGACGGCCCACCACTGGTTCAGATGAGCAGCACACTGTGATATTAGATCCACTGTTACTGTAACCTGACATCAGTTGCTCTTACTGTAATGCAGGTATTATTAGCTGCACAGCATTTTGTCAGTGACTAATGGCTCAGTAATTCTTAATTTGCTGTTTGAAATATTTATAATGTAATTAAAATTGACTGTGGTTACCGTAAGGTTTGTTGTAAGTGGTGCATTGAGTCATAATGTTTTATTGCATTAGAATCGATAGCTGTTGTTACCGTAATGTTTGGAAAAGCGGTGCAGATTCTTAGGAAGTTTTATTGCTTTAAAATGAATTGTTGTTGTTTATGTTACCGTAACGTTTGAATAAGCAGTGCAGGGATTTATGAAATGTTATTGCATTCAAATAAATGATTGTTTGTTACCGTAATGTTTGGAAAAGCGGTGCAGTGAGTTGGAACCTTTCATTGCATTATACTTTATTTGTTGTTTTTGTTATTACCGTAACTATTAGAAAATCAGTGCAGTGAGTCGGAACGTTTTATCATTATTGTCGTTATTGAAAAGATTGCACAAGAAGTTGCTCAGCATTTTGATTTTAGATTATTAGTTGTCTGGTTTTTAAGATGGGCTTTAACCACAGTATTTACTGTATTCAACCAGCTGCTTTATGGTAATAATACTTTGCATGTTGCTGTAAAATTACCTACTGAGTCATTTGGCAGCCTGATTGCTTTTGCAGTGACACAAGCTGAGAACATGTTCTTTTTTCTCAGTGGTTGCTGGTTTCATAATACAAATTCTGTTAGTTATTTGGGGATTTAAAAGGCATGAAATTGACTTCTCCAGTTAAACGCTTCAAAGGTCAACTCCTCAGCTTTTTGACGGCAGATTCATATTCAGTGCTGCTTTTGTGTTGTATTGTATTAATACGGCTTTTATTATTGGCTGTTAGATAAGGTGGAACTTCAAGGACACGTTTGAGACAAAGCTGCTCTTCATTAAAAGCAAAACTAATATAGATTACAAATATACAACTAACTATACATGCATACATAGTGACATGAAGTAGAATATTTAGGGTCAAATAAATGACACATTTTATGTTCAGCACTTGATGTGCTGTTTGATTAGCTGAAAGAAAGACTTTATTATGAAACTAATGAAATAACTAATATCTTACAAACCATATACGTTGTAATAAAACCACTATAATTATTGATAATGTACAAATATACAGTAATGTCCACTGCTCTCATCAAAGGTATTTTAAATGTTAAAATAGTGTTTTCCATCCAGCTGTTGTGTAACCGATAAGCTCCACTTATCGTCGTGTAATAAAGTGGTAATAAATACAGGCTGGTTGTCCGGTGATGAGCTGCTTAAAAGCCTCCCAGCGGCGGCGGCCCAGCGGGGGTGGCGGGTCACCGCAGTGGGCTTGTGACCGCAGGGTTGTCGGTTTGAATCCCCAGACAGCGTCTGCCCACAGCGGCAACCTGTTTTTTTGTTTTTATGTTTTTTCTGTGACTCAGCGTGAAACTGCTGTGTGACTCAGAGCTTTGTTCAACCAGAGGTTCCTTCATGTTAATGTCATCCTCTTCATCCTCGTCATCCTCTTCATCCTCGTCTTCCTCTTCATCACTCCTCCTCTCACTCTACAAAAGCAACTTTTTTGTTTCTTTGTCGTTGGAAAGTTAACTTCACTCTTTGTTTGAGACTAAAGTCTGTTTCACTCAAATTTAAATGTTAAATTGTTACAATTATATCCAGAAATTCTAATTAAATACAATTTATTTTTGTATTTTCACTATTACAGATCTGCCTTAAGGAGCTTTCATATATTACATATATATTACAATAAGAGTAAAGTAAATTAATAAAGTAAAAAAATTCAACTAAAATAGAAAAAGTGAAATATAACAATGATTAAATACAAGAGTAAAAATATAAAGCGTATAAGAAGGGATACTAACGGTAACACTGGAGACAGGAAGTCATTAAAACGTGATTATTTTAGGATTCATGTTGTCGTTGCAGATTTTCATATACTTTAATGATAACCGAAGAGAAGCTGCTGTCCACTGTGAGCATCTCTTCAAACGTTTCATTTTAACCAGCTGCAAACAAGTTCTACACACAAGAAATACAACCAAAACAGTTTCACTTTTTACTAATCCTGTTTGTTTTCGGTGTCGTCTGTGACTCTGAACGTGGAAAAGAAATCACAAACACACTAATTTAGTTTGAAGAAGAGAAACATTTTGAATTGAGGACTTTTACTTGTAATAGAGTATTTTTAGGTATTTCCTCCATATCGGATATTGTAAAAATGATTTTGTTCTGAATTTAAAAAACCCAAATTCGAGTCACTATAAAAGCACCTGGTTTTAAGAGTAACCCAGCGCTCATTATACGATCCTCTGCAGGTCAAAGGGTTATTTTCAGGTGGCTGTGGCCTCTTGACCTTTCACCTCCTGGCCTGTAACAACGATGGTTGTCGCAGTGAGTTTTAGTCGGCAGCAGCAGCAGCAGTTCTCCCTCCACCGATCAGCGGATCAGATGTGACTGCGTAGGCGGCGATGAATGTGATGGGATGTGAATGTGGAATATCAATTATGATTGATGTGGGCGGGTCCCTGTCGGCCGTAAACACAGATGAGGAAACAGAGCTGGGGGGGGGGGGGGGGGGGGGGTTGATATTCATGACTGAAATGTCTCAGCTTTCAAAATGTTCCAACACCCACTTTCTGCACAATCCTGTGGTGTTAGATCTCCCAAATCACAGATTAGTTTATTAGAACCAGGGGTTATAATTATGTAACCACACACCTCCTGAAATAAAAGTACAAATATCATTATCTTAAAATACTCGATTAGGAGTAAAAGTCCTGAATTCAAAAGTATTGATATCGGGCCGATACTGACTTAAATAGATGGATCAGATATTAATGACAATGGAGCTTCTCTATTAAATTCTATTTTATTTTGATATACATTATATACTAAACGCTTTGAGAAATTTGTTGCTGCTTTAAAACACTTGAATTCTTGTTCATTTTGAACATTGAAGATCTCTAATTAACAGTTAAATGTACTTTAAGTAGCCAATATCAAAGTACTCATGATGAAGTGTTTTATTACCATAAATATTATATTATTCTGTTTTTGTCATTAATCAATAAGAGCGTTTTAATGTTGTAGTTCATCAATGTTAAGCCACTTTGCGTACTTTGTGTACTACTGGGTACATTTGTAGTATTATATTGGATCACTTCATATCATTTCATATGTAAAACGTAACCAGTAAGTAAAACTTTCAAATAAATGTAGTGGACACAAACGTACAGTGTTTCCCTCTGAGATAGAGGAGAAGTATAAAGAAGCAGAAAATGGAAATACTTCAACACAGTAAAGTACTAAGTGTAGTACTTGACTAAGTGTGTGTCTGTGTCTGTGTGTTTTGCAGAAAGTGCCCAGATGGGTTTGACTGTCTGAAGGCAGGAAGGAACCCAAACTACGGCTACACCAGCTTCGACAGCTTCGGCTGGGCCTTCCTGTCCTTGTTTCGCCTGATGACTCAGGACTACTGGGAAAACCTCTACCACCAGGTACCGTCCACACCAGACCACGGGTTCAGGGTTATGTTACAAACCAAAATAAGAAAGTCTTAAAGCTGCATTCTCTCTAGTGTCCACCAGGGGGCGACTCCTCTGGTTCTATAGAAGTCTATGAGAAAATGACTCTACTTCTCTCTTGATTTATTACCTCAGTAAACACTGTAAACATGAGTTTATGGTCTCAATCTCTAGTTTCAAGTCTTCTTCAATGCATTAAAGTGAAAAAAAAAATGAGGAGACATCCAGAAGAAAGGACATTTTGTAAATTTTCCTTTTTGCAGACGCTGCGTTCGGCCGGTAAGACCTACATGGTGTTCTTCGTGGTGGTGATCTTCTTGGGCTCCTTCTACCTGGTCAACCTCATCCTGGCCGTGGTGGCCATGGCGTACGAGGAGCAGAACCAGGCGACCATCGCCGAGGCCTGCCAGAAAGAGCGGGAGTTTCAGGTTGCAATGGAGATGCTGAAGAAGGAGCAGCAGGTAAACTGATTAAACTGACATCTATTTGATATTCTTTTTTTATTTACTTTTGTTTACTGGCTCTACTGCGTTTTAAAGAAACGCTCTAAATCTTTTTTTTTCACCAGGTTGCTGCCCAGAAACTCCTCGACTCGGACTCCATAATGTCACCAGATCTCTCCCCGTTCGGTCTGCCATTGGACGGCATGGAGGAGCGGAGGCGGAGTCAGGCGCTGGTGGGAGTGGCCGACGTGGAGGCGAACCTATCGGAGGAGAAGCTGCTACAGGTGGACATGACGGACGGGGGAAAGGTGAGGAAAGACGAGTCTGTGGTATAATGGTTTATTTAGATGTCACACAGTCAGAGTAACGGTATCTACGTCCTCCTCCAGCCTCTCCACCCTCTCCTCGCTCGCTCCTTCTCCTCGAGGACTCGGCGAAGCAGCCAGGTCTCCTCCATCTTCAACTTCCGTCTGAGGAGCCGGGGGTCGGAGGGGGAGATGGCCGACGACGAGTACAGCGTCCCGGGCGACGTGGTGGAGGGCGTCGGGAGTCGGACCTACAGCGGCGGCACCTTCAGCGGCATCCTGCCTCACCCGTGGCCCAAACGAAGACTGAGCACCTACAGCAACGCCAGCAGGAACTCCCAGGTGAGACGACGGGAGGAGGCCGGTAAACGTAGAGGCTGTGGGAGTGAATGAGAAGAGATCAGAGTTATGAGATCAAATGAGATCAAATGAGATCAAATGAGATCAAATGAGAAGAAATTAAGAAATGAGATGAAGTGAGATGAAATGAGGAGAGATTCGAGATTAAATGAGATTAAATGAGATTAAATGAGATTAAATGAGATTAAATGAGATTAAATGAGATTAAATGAGATATGTTGATGCTAATGAAAATGAGAGTAGCTACTTGTAACGAGATAAAATGACGTTGGATGAGATTATATAACATGACAACATGGATTAGATTTTGTTAAATGAGATCAGATTTGATGAGAAATTAGATGAGTTCGGATGAAAAGATTTAAGATGTGAGTGATAAAACTTGATCAAATGATATTATTAGATGAGGTCTGATAGAGTTTCATCAAAGGTAATTACAGACATTTTAAGAATAAAATGACCTCTCAGGAGTTATTCTGCGGATTGAGTCAAAGAAAATATATCTGCGGGGTTCATAAGAGGTCTTCAGGCACATTCATATCTCATCTGTGTGTGTGTGTGTGTGTGTGTGTGTGTGTGTGTTTCCAGGTATTTTATCCAACTCTAAACGTCAACGGGAAGCTTTTTGTTGCAATTGACCAGAACGGGGTTTCCCCACCTTCGCTGCAGGGGCAGCTGCCTGCCTGCACCATGGAGAAGGTCAAGGAGGAGAGTGTGAGTACCGTGTGTGTGTGTGTGTGTGTGTGTGTGTGTGTGTGTGTGTGTGTGTGTGTGTGGAAACAGTGATGGAGTCTGCAGCCGTTCAACACTCAGACATTTGAATTATGAATCAGCGCTTTGTGTAACTCCACTCTGATATCATGTGCTAACGACACACACACACACACACACACACACACACACACACACACACATATCTACCATCTCAGATAACAACACTGTGGTATTCCCCCCCCCCCTTCCCCCCCCCCCCCCCACACACACACACGCTCATGTCAGAGCACACATAGTGTCACTGCTATGGCATCAGGGGAAACAGACACGCATAC
>JAVDOI010000581.1:0-10921 GCA_032191485.1 Leptoclinus maculatus
GATACAAGTTGACTCGCACTGCAAAAAAAAGCGCAGTTATTTCACACCATTCCTACTTATTCAAGAATAATAAGATGTAAACCATTATTTAAATAGTTTGTTTTGTCACCAGGTCCCATATGTACGCACACAATGCTTCTGCAAACACGTGTGCATATGAAAAAAAAAGAGAGAAAAAAACATTTCCTCCGTGTTCCGTGTCTTCGGTTTCGTTACGGCGGATCAAGGAAAGCGCAGGAGCCACTGATGGCACTGTTGTGGTAAAGAAACAAACATATCTCCTCTTTTCTGCCCCATTAAAACCTGTTCTCCTCTCCTGTGCCCTATTACCGCCCCGATCCTCCTCTGTTCTTCTGTGTGCCATCAAAGATATTTCCCTGCAGTGCGTAATAGACTAACTAACCATAAAAAAACACTTGTTAGCATACCTCTTAGTATACTGTGACCACAGCACACCAACAACAACAGTTGGCAGTAAAGCAACAAGGGAGTCACTGCTGTGGAGGATGGGCAAACAGTTTTTGGGGCATTAGAACTCTTACTTTGTATAAAGCCCGTATAAGGGCGTGTACAGGATTGAAGGGGATTATGGGATGTGCCCAGAAAAGCTTCGGCTGAACTATTGAGTGAGATGTGGTTTAATGCAGTATTAAAGGGGACTGACTGTTTTTTTTTATGTAAATCGGGATGTGATAAACTTTCATCACACGGTTCCACAGTGTGAGTTGTTTCTACTGGTCTCTGTTCCAGCTGCGTTGGTTCACAAAGTGCACACGATGACGGAATCAGGATGGGTGTCATTAACAACAATAATGACAAAAGGCTGGAGAGAAAGTAGAGACGGCGAGACTTGAAACTTTGAGGCTTGCGGGTTCAGAAGTGCACGGCTGTAGCCGTCCAAGTTGAAATACATAATTTTCCCCCCCATCTGCCTGATGCATACTCATGCACATCAAGCTTCAGTCTGACAACTGATTTGACAGAGGAACCAAGCACACAATGTGACGACCTGTAGGCTCGCCACCCTGGGCATAAATATTTATAGAGAAGCCAGGAGGCCAAGGAGAGTCATGCTAACCTTGTGGAGACCTGGGTACAGCATCCTTGAGTCAGAAATCCTGTTCTTCATCACAATAGTATAGTTACTGCTGCAGGTGTCATGTTGTATAGTATGACATGTAAAAAGAACGACGAAAGATGAAGAAAAGTCTCTTCAGCAGGCGGGATACTATTGCAGGGGGGGGGGGGGGGGGAAGCTACACTGGAAGCGAGACAGTGCGAGTGTGGGGGTGTGGAAAGGGGTGAGGGAGGGGGGGTGAGTGTGGATGATAATGAAGTATGAGTGTATGGAGCCGGTCTGAGGGACAGCGCTGGATGCAGAAAGCAGCTTACTCACACTGGTGGTGAATCATTGCGCCCGGCCTGATAAGCTGTGACTCACAGAGGAGGGGAGAACAGAGGAGGGAGAAAGCGGACAGTGTGGGCGGAAAACGAGCAGAACGCGTACTTGTACATCTATCTCTGTGAGGACCAATTTGAGTTGTAGACCTTGAGAGCCAAGATATTTGTGCGGCTCTAGATGTACATCTCTCTTTGTGGGGGGGGGGGGGGGGGGGTTTGAGTGCAAGACCTTGAGAGTGAGGATACTATTTTGGAAAGCGAGGACATTTTGGCTGGTCCTCAATTCTTTAAAGGCCTGTTTGGGAGTTCAGACTTGGCTTTAGGTCCAGGTAAGGATCGGTTCAGGCTAAGGGTAATGGCTGGGCCTAGGCACTTAGTCGTAATGGTTACGGTTAGGGTAAGGGGCTAGGGAATGCATTATGTCAGTGAGTGTCCTCACAAAGATAGAAGTACAGGGATGTGTGTGTATGTGCGCCCCCATGTGTACACCACGTGTATTCTAGCTCCATGCACACTCACTGCTATGGCTGCACGCACATGGACCCATGTGAGCGCCTGGCTCTTTGGTGTGTGTGTGTGTGTATGTGTGTGTGTGTGTTTGCTGCAGTGGTGACAGTGAAGGTCAGTTGCGTGGGTGTGTCTCAGGCCTCCCAGCTGTGGCCCGGGGCTAAGGAGCCATCACTGTCACATCTCTGTCCCGCTGCTGTGTGCTGCTGGCCCTGCAGCACGGCAGCACACAGCACTGACTCACTCTCTCACTCACACACACACACACACACACACACACACACTCACACACTCACACACACACACACACACACACACACAGCCCTGTGTCTCTGAGCGCACACAAACACACACACACACACACACACACACACACACACACACAGACACGCAAACACATAAACTAACCTCAGGATACACAAGCACATGGAGAAGTAGTATAGTGTGCATGCTCTCTCCATAAGAACGCCAGTTGAGCTACCCACACACACACACACACACACACACACACACACACACACACACACACACACATCATCAACACAGTCCCTTTACATTCCTGCCATGGAAGGCATAAAGCATGTCCCCCCTCTAATATGTGAACCTGATGACCTTGTCCACACTCATTCAATCACTGGTGGAGGGAGCACAATTAATCCAGCAGGCTGCTCCGTAGTCTCTGCTGTAGCCTCTCAGCTCTCTCTGCTGTATTCAGCAAATATGTACAAAGAATCTTGTCGGGAAGTTTTGTGCTTCTACAAGCACAAAGTCAAACAGAGTGAAGGTTTAGAGGTGAAGACGGCACTGCTCGACACGATGCCTCAATCTTCACCTCTGTCTCTACGCTCGGATCTCTGTGGGGCTTTTCATTTCTTTCTAGAATCCAAAAGTTTAAACTCGAAATGAAAACTGAGTCCGAATTTTAGGTTCTCCGCCGATATGTAATTTCAAACAAATTGAGGAACCTCGAATGAGACATTGCCACTGCAACCCCGTTAACTACGACTTGCTATATTATATCAATACACCAGTGAGAGTGAAAGGCACCCAGCCAGTTAAGGTGCCGCCTCTTTCAGAGAAATACAGCGGGGGGGGGCTCTTCCACTCCCCTTCAAAAAAAAGAAATATATGTGACCTCTGGTCATATTGGAGAGCTGAAATGGGCTGATGCTATAGCATGCACCTCAGAGTCCCTCTCTTACAGCCATCCGCGCACACTGGCCTCTTTATGGCCAAATGCATGGCACATAAAACGGGGAGCACATTGCGCAATTACAGCCTAATTAACTGGACGATATTTTATGTGGTCAGTGAGGCCACAGACAGACTGCAGATCATTTGCCAGGATTTTCAGAGAATGTGTGTCTTACTGGATCGCTCTCAGGCAGATTTACTGATCTCCCACAGCTAATTTGTGTGTGTCTCCGTGTGTGTGTGTGTGTGTACGTTTGTTTGTCTACATGCGAGCTTGCTTAAATAAAAGAGGGCATATACTGTATGTCTTTGGAAAGAGTAGGCCATTTGTCTGAGTCGTGGTTTATACCCCACACCGCTCCCCATCCTCCTCCCCTTTCCTCCTTCCAACCCCGCCTCTCTCAGCCCTTAACAGCAGCAGGTTTGCATTGGGATTTGAGGTGTAATTAAATTCAATAAATAGGCGAAGGTGAAGAAATAAATCAAGCGGAAACTGATAAACAACAGGAGATTAAATGCCACTGAGCCGTGCAAACAAATATTTCAATAGAATTTTCAACAGAGGGCACTCGGGGCCCCCTGCAGACCTCAAAAACTTTTTAAACTGAAAGTCAGCTCGCTGCTATAATTACGTTTTGACGCCATCGTCCTCGTCGACATCATAATATGGCACACAATAAGGGAATAAATAACCATTTGAAGGACATAGATTGTAGGAAATGACAGGCGATGTTCCTTGCCCTCCGTCTCTCGCACACCTCATCATCCTCCCGCATCATCGCTTATTCAGAGGCCAGGCCAACTCTTTATTAATGACTATTGAAGCAGCAATTAATGCTGCATAATACATGAACTACAGCTGTGCAAATCTGAATAAAGTCTGATTAGGTGCTAAAGAGGATAGGGGAAATACTGCTGGTGCATATTAATGCTGCCATTTTAGAGAGGAGGGGCGGCGGGGGGGCGGGCTGCTCTTTGTGGCACCGGACTGGCCGGATGAAGCCAACAAATCAGTTACCCAGCCAGTGCTAAAAGTCAGTCACCTGGCTCGTCAGTAACAAAGGCCAAAAGCAACTCAGAGGGAGGGAGGCCGTAGAACCCAATAATAAGCAGTGTGAGTCATACAGCCTTGGTTCACACACTGATTCGCTTGCTCTACTCCATACCGTTCCGTAGTGTCCTCTCGGGCATAACAAGCCTAAGTGCTTAAAGTCCCCAGAATTGGAAATGAGGTCTTTTTTTAAACAGGCGTCGTTCAAGGCCACACCTGGTGCACGGAAAGCACCCGGGTCCACTGCTTTGTGAATTAATGAAGGATCCTAGCAGCACGGAGGTCAATCGTTGACTCCGGCGACTCATTCACAGGCCTCAGAACAGGTATTAAAAAAAATAATAAACTGGGAAATGCCTGCCTCCGTGTGGGTGTGAGTTTGCCTCATTCTCCCTCCTTTTCGCCTCGATTGAGACATCCGGTCCGACCCCAGATTAAAATGACAAGGACAAAAACGCTTCCACTCCGGCCTTTTGAAATAATCAAGCATGTCCATTCTTCTCGCCAATCCACTCTCTCTCTCTCTCTCTCTCTCTCTCTCTCTCTCTCTCTCTCTCTCTCTCTCTTTGCTTCTGCTCTTTCGCCACTCAATAAATCTTTAATTCCTAAAAATACAGTCTCTAGTCTTCCCGTAATCTCTTTCTCTCTCTCTCTCCCTCACTTTCTCAGGCTCCCTCTCTCCCAGTCTTTCCTCCTCTTTTCTTCTCCACTCTTGTCCTCTTTTGAACAGCTGCTCTGCCTTTATTATGTTGCGCTCTCTCTCTCTCCCTCTCTCCCTGGCCTTTCACTCTAATCCTCCAATTGCCTTTCACATGCACAATATTCCCCCCTGAGCACCCCATTCCTCTGACAGGCATTCACATATTAGATTAGGCTTAGCTTTGTTTATGTATTAATATATTTATTTAGTCAAGGCTATTGTCTCTGAAACTTTTGCCAACCCACATCCCCCCCCCCCCCCCCTAAAAAAAAAATAGCCACCGACTTGTTTCGGTTTTCCGGCAGCAACGTTCTGTTACATATCAATTTGGCTCCCATGTGCTCCACTGCAATCATTCTTTGGTGCTAGTTTTTGGCAGTGAACATGGCGGCACTAACAGAGTGCTTTAGAACAGGCTGTCTAATGGAAGCTTGCAGCATTTTGTGGTTTGCAATCATTCGATGGTAAAAGAAATACACGGTAGCAAATGGGTTGAGCAGTCGACCATTAAGCCGGCCACCCGCACCCCAGTCTAATTGTGGTAATGAAGTCCAGGCTGACCCTATAATGCAAGGTCCATGCTTGCTGCCATCCTGACGCTTTTATAGGCCTGCCCTGAGTTATGACCCTCTCTCTGATAGGCTAGTGGTGAGAAAGATGGGGTGAGGTATGGGAGGGGGGGGGGAAAGAGAGAAAATAAAACTGCATGGGAGAGGACAAGAGAGAGCAATAGACTCCTACAAAAAAAAGAAAAAAATCAGGCAATGACAGGCGGACAGGGGAAGGGGTTTCCAGTAAATCATTATAATGAAATGAGTCATTTACCTAAAGGACAGTGTTGCACCATGGGACTGACCTCCATGCTGGCCCGGTCCTACCCTTCAGCCTCCCTCCTTTTGGCCCATTAGCCCTTGGGCAGGCCTTCAGTCTCTGCCCCCGTCTCTCTAACCTCTCTAGTGGGCAGGCCCAATCAGGAATCAATAGCCATGTCACAGGAAACCCACGCTGCTTTGACACCAGTGGATACGACAAAAAAAAAAGTCTATTACACGGCAGTTATCTCCATTACCGCTGAGCAACTTGGTCTTGAAAAGGCACGGAATGGAGGACGGCAGGCTGAGGGTGGTGGTGGTGGTGACAGGTTGTGAAGCTCTAATTCAGAGCAACATGTCTGATTAACCTGCATCTCTCCTTTGGGATTTGGGTCTGTGTGCCTGGCAGAAGACAGAACACAAAGACACACATGCTCCCAAACAAGCAGACACGCGCAGGTTACCGTTCACTAGCACCCAAAAAGATCTACCAACACCTAGACGTCATTATGGTGGACACGTATTTATCGTGCACTCGTGCACAGTTGACCAAAAATCCCAGAAAGATTACTTTTAAGCTAAATGTTGTGCTTGCAGTGTTCTCAACAGCGTAATCTTTAGCTCATGCTGTGGCGCCAGAATTGTAAGCTGTGTGATTGGATGTTTCTGACCCGAAATGTTGCTTGGGAGTTGTAGTTAACTTCTTTCATGAAAACAGGGTAGCACGTTTGATCAAAGACCGAAATAAAGTTTCACGTCCATCTAAGCCGTGCGAGTGCTCTTCACTGTGAGTCACCAAACATGAACTGCACTGTACCTAAATGATAAAATGAGTGATTTGTCAGGTCTCTCCAAAAATGTACTTTCATGAGGTTATAGAAGGATATGGTTGAAATAAACCAACATTTACTAGTGTCAAACTTCAAGGATAAAGGAAAAAGGCACATAACTCATTTGCCAACTTCAGAATAAAAGCCAGCCATCAATTGACTGACATTTGTGTAGGACAGGGCTTGTAAATGTTGTTTTGTACAACTATCCATCCATCCCCACACTCCTCCCTGAGACTTTGAATGGCTGTAAAACAACGCCCCACTACTCTCACTTTTGTTACAGAACATTAAACATATGTTGTTTCCAAAAACAATGAACGCTGCCATTTTTCTGGAGACGGCCGCTAGTGTCTTTGTGACTACAAGTGGTTGTCAGGCTTGTCGGGAAAACATACACTTAGGCCCTTTTAAGCAGAACCGATGTTGATGTTTTTTTGACGAGGACGGCTTCGATGTACGGACTGCATTAGTGCGCTGTGGGGTCCGTGCACCGGGAGACCTATGGGACAGGGAACCATAAAGCAACGTCACACTGTTCGTTGGGTCTCACCTTGGCCCAGTAACCTTGATGAGTCAGGGCATCAATCAAGGTTTAATTGCTGAAACGTTATGTGTGGGCTGTGGGTGGGGTGGGTCGGTCTATTCCCTGAGGAGGAGACTCTGTCCTCAGTGGGTTTCCTCTGTGCTGCACTCTGCTCCGGACTTGCTTTATGACACTCATTTGCTTGATTAGCAAAACAAACGCTGACTGCTCTCTCACTCACCTCTACAAACACACACACACACACACGGACCTCCGCTCTCTGTTCACTGCCTGCGTGTTAAGTATGTGCATGCGGACTGAACCACACGCATGTACACCCACATTCATATTTCCACACGCTGCGCTTAAGAATGAACAATGTGCATGCTGAATATGATCAGCTCTAAAAGTGCTCATAAATCCTCACAGGGCCTGAGTCAGAAAACAGTCGCATTAATCAGTGGCTTTAGCACAGATACAGTACAATTAAATGCAATCTATTTATCTTCATTAAATATGTGTGGGATGAGCTGCACTGTACAAGCTCCGAGCTGTATAATGACCAGTAATGTTTTTTTGCACTTTGCGTACGCAGCACGCGTGTATAAGGTATGCAAATGACCCTTTAGATCCTCCCACCGTCGAAGAATCACGACATAACGTTTGTCTTCGTAAAATACGGCCTTTGATGCGCGGAGCTTCTGCGGTAATGAAAGCAATAGGTCTCTGTGAGTGGAGATTGCTTTTCCAGAGCTTCATTTTACAGCCGGGTGTTGAATACACTCCTCTGGCAAGTCCTCTTGAATGTTTCATCACAGACCAGATCCCAGGGGTTGGTACTACCCCCCCCCCCCCCCCCCCCCTCCCCCCTCCCCCCCATCACACGTGCACACGCACTATACCTTAGCATCATGCATGTGGTGGAGGATATGAGAGTCAACTGGATACCATTTTCATCTGCTTGGGGAGCGATTTGATTGCATATTTAATGTGGGAGGATACAAACATGATAGAATGTCAAGGCGGACAGCTGTAGTAAGCTTGGCGTGTCTGAGAAGCTTCCGGAGGTGTACCATCTTATCTAGGCTATAGCTTACGATGCAATTCCCATGTGGCCACAAGTTCATGGTCGCATTTGTGAAAACATGCTATCATGTCATTGAAACAGCCATTTCTGTGCCGTCTTACAGGCGGGTTCACTACCTTGATTTGACTCCAAGTAGCAAACCGCCGTATGTGAAACACGACGAGTCTACTTATTTTCTTGCCAAATAATCAGTCTTACAATCTTAATATAATTATGCCATCCATAGATACTAGCCACTGCCAAGAAGATGCCAGATGGCTTATTGAGCGTTTGTGATTGACGCGTCTCAGTACAAAAACAGAGTGATTTTCTTCGACTCAGTAGTTCAACAGAACTATACAGCGCATCTGTCTCCTCGAACAGACAGACAAGACAAGAACGAAACAGAGCCAGCGGAGCCTGGTCTTTTGAAGAATGCAGGCACGGCGTCTGAAACCACCTATCTGTGGAAAGCCTGTAATGTGTGCGCTTCTGTGTGCGTGTGTATCCACATGCATCGGAGCATGTGGATTAGTGACTGTGTACAAGCAGTCTTTATGATTGCTTTGCATGACTTCCTGTGAGTGGGTGTGGGCACAATGTTGGTGTTTGTGTCAGGTGGAGGAATTGACGTCAGCGAGCTGGCAGCACGTGTGTGCGTCTGCCTCTGAACTAGTCTTCAAAGACACTCCTGCTTTCATCAGCGCTGCACACTGGGCCACAACATAACCCAGAGGTTGGCCAAAGGTAGTCCTTTATCAATAACACACGCACACATAGACAGATGTATAAAAGTACACAAATAAAGATCAGAACATGTGATATACGCAAATAGATATTATTGATATGCATCTTAAATTCTTATGAATGCATTCCCACTGTTTGTGAGGTATTGCCGTGCCATGTTTGAACTCAGAACTCCCGCTGCAGTGGTATAAAGACATCTATACATTACATTTTCTCTATGATTAAAATAATACTGCTTTGAAAAACATGCGCTCTGGAATAATGTGTTAGCTAAATTAGCTTGTTCGGCATGAAAGAAATCTATTTAATTTGCATCGTGTTAAGAGGGTCAAGTTGCATGATTTCACAGTAGGGATGTAGAATTTTTCTATGACCAATAGCTGACTCTCGTTAACAAACAAGAGGAAAATGTAATACTATTTAGAAACAAATGTGTTTTTTTCAGAATCTTTTCAGTACCAAATGTCTTTTCTTTTTTTTACATTTGAAGCTTCTATTGACGTTTTGTGCAGCGAGGTTCTGGCACAAGAAAGCATGAAGCCGTCAAAACTGAAGCGGCATTTTGGAAACAAAACACCCTTCTCTCAAAGATAAACCTGTTGAGTACTTTCGAAGACGACTTCAAGACCCGAGGACATCACAAAGGTGTCTCACTTACCTGCAGCCATGGACATGGTGAGAGAGGTGTTAGCTCAATCAGCAGGGGATCAACTGAAAACTATACCTCTGTCAAATGACACCAAGTAGGTGAATTGAAGACATGTCGGATGACAGCAAACAACAGACCACAGCTCGAATTAGGGCAAGTTGTCATTTTGCATTACAAATGGACGAATCTACAGACATAACAAACAAAGCAGTTTTACTGGTTTACGTGAAACATGTGTGGGACGGGGACGTACAGGAACAATCTCTCTGCACAAGAGAGCTCCCTGTACTACGACTGCAGAGGACATTTTCAGCTCAGGTTCAAACTGCACCATCTTTTCATGAAATACATTTGAGAAAATGTGGGTCGCGGCTTGTCATTAAGGGGTGATGGTGGCTTGAGAACCACAGGTCTAAATGAAGAAGAAATCACATCTCTAAAAGTTATATTTGCATCCTTTTTTCTTTTGTTCTGATCGGATCTGTGATTCGATCCATGACTCTGATCTGGGACTTTTCCAGCAGTCACGAGGATTAGTATCCAATGAGGAGGGAGCTGTCTCACCTCTGCCTCTGGGTCATTGTAGGGCTGAAATGTTTCCAAACTTGAGCACCTTGATTGCAAAAAATCGTCGATCCAAATTCTTTGCATTGAGGCTTCATTTAACCTTCCGTCCACATCAACTCCTGGGCGAGGGTTTGGCGCAGATTGGATTAAATAACAAGTCTGTGTTGAAATCGGGAGGCGAGCTGGATAACATTAGCTGTTTCGCAGCCGTTCCCGCTCTGCTAAACACCGAAGCTAATACCTAACGTTAACAGAGGTTACATTTAGTTATTTTTTGATGCTTTAAGCTCTGCTCAGCACTTGAATAAACACAGTTGTTTGAAAGAAGTGTCTTCACAGCAACATAAAGTAGATAGAGAGGGCGTTATGTTCTGTTAAACTTCCTAACACCAACTCTAAGCAGCTTATAATACATAATTAAAACTACTAATGCCAATATTTATTTTATCAATGCAAATACTCAATTTGAAATGCAATAATTTATTTCCTAATAGTGGGAATAGTGTGTGTTCTATGCAAATAACCGCTATAGAAGACAATCAATAACGAGGTAAAAGAAGAACATCAAGAATTTTGAATTTGTTGACAGTTGACACTGACTTTGGGACAGTTGAAATTCTATGCTTAACATATATGCAAGCATAGAATGCAGGAAAGAAGCGAAAAGCTGAAACGTTGGTTGGGCACGTATACATGATGGATTAAAATATCTGCTACACAGAATACGGTGTGGACACGGCTGTCACGGCTAGAATTGAACCCATTGCTCACAGGCCAAAGGCTGCGATTCACAACAAACTCTGTCTGCACTGAAATCTCATCCCCCAAACACACCAACGCTAACAACCGTATGTTCCTTCCTCGGCTCTTT
>JAVDOI010000582.1:5000-10081 GCA_032191485.1 Leptoclinus maculatus
AACAGACGGTCCCCTCCCCTTTATTTGTGTGTCTATATATGTGTGTGTGTGTGTGTTGTCACACTGCTTTGGCAGGGGTGGCACAACCATCTGCCTGGTCAGGGTGGTGTGTGTGTGTGTGTATCTGGGGGAAGACAGGCCAAGATAAACGGGTGATTGAGTGTTTGAGGCTGCCTGGGGTAACTGAATGGACCACTGGCACTGCCAGCAACACACACACACACACACACACACGGTCAGCTGTATGCACGAGACATTAGGCTATAGTTGACCTGCTTGGAGACAGACTGGGCACCGTGTTTGTTTACAGCTCAGTGTGTGTGTATGTTTTTATGTGTGTGTGTGTGTGGTATTGTTACTTTACACGTATGCCAGTTTATGTGAACATTGCATGAACTTGTAAGGTTTAATAATGTGTCTGTGCATGTGTTTGTACAAGTGTTTATGGGCATGTGTGCTTGTGTGTGCTTGCATGGAAGGAAAGAGTACTATAATATTATACTCAAGTCCTAGTAGGCTACTGTTATTTAACTCAAGTACAAGCAAAACTAGGTCAGTTGAAATGTGTTCTGAGTGGAGGGAGGTAAAGAAAAAATGTATATGACAATGATGTTATAGGGCAGGCTATGATGAGGGAAAGAATAAAGTATACAAATAAAGTGCATTAACATCTCATTGTATACACATCTCTGCAAAGAGCCCTAATGTCCAAACCAACAATGTGGTCTATTAACGGCGCTTTGCAGCCTGTGCAAGGCACCTGGTAATCAATTATACAACCGGAAGAGAGACAAAGCTCAGACAATTAAGCAAATATTACCGACAACAAAGCAAAAGAGCTATGGACACCACGGTGCAACACGCAATACATCCTTCAAATGGCCTGACACTTGTTACAAGAGCAACAGCAGAATAAAACAACACCATGGCAGACAACAGAGATAAACAATACAGCTGAAAACACGCACAAATAAGCCGAGTACACACATGCACATGTAACGCTTAAGAGTTACAACCTTAACCAGAAATACTGTGCTGTTGTACGCACCACTCTGAACGGCCCTCTGCAAAGTCACCGCAAAGTCCTCCTCTATCTGATCCAGGTTCGACTCCCCTGCTCGTTGATTTATTCATTTATATGACCAGTCCACTCACTTAAAGTTGTTCAAACACGTTGAGCTGATTGAGGCTCTGGAGTCACATCAGGCGATTGTCGTTACAGACAGCAGGACGTCTTGTACACACCTGACTGAAGGAAAACGTTCCTCTGTGGACGCAGAAATTAATTATGAATGCACCATGGGTATTCTATCATGTTAGCCTAACCTACTCATTTAGCTTGCATTTAAATTGTAGGAAATATAATGTTTTCTGCGCTCTCGTAGGAGACAACGGGCTGTGTGACCTCTGAACCGGAACAAAAAAAAAAACAGCTAGGGCTCCACAAGTGTTCTGAAAGGCTAGGCTAACTAGCTTCACGGGAAAACCACAGCAGCAACACGCATTCTGCTACACAATCAAGGGCCATTCAGATATTAGATGTAAAAAAACGAACCAGTTGACTTACCAAATCCTGATCACATCCTCCTTTCTTTGTTGACAAAGAGTTTCATCCCAGTTAAATCCCAACTCACAAATCCGTTTCTCCTCCAATTTCAGTCATTGAGTGTTAAAAAAACAAAGCTAGGTAAAAAAAAAAATCTACACCAAGCAAAATGCAAAAAATTTCATAATTTCTTCCATATCTTTCAATTTGAACTCTCACTACTCAGACTAAGCCGCTGCTGTAAGTTTTGTTTTCCAATAGTCGCGTGCTCGCCCACTGACCAATCACAGCACACTCTGCACCCCACAGCAGTGCTGCACCTGAAAACTGAGCTGCATGTAATGCTGACGTAGTTGTGGGCCGGCTAGTATGGGGCTAGCTGGCTCTGACACGTCAAAGAATACGCCCAACATGTCAAAGATCTGATTGGTTGAACACTATGACAATCAACAATATCGTCCCCATTCATTTAAACGGCACATGGAGGCACTTGTGAGTCTGCAGGCCTCGGGCCTCTCTTCTTACCTAGAGACACAGAGGTGAAATCTGATTGGATAAAAGCTCTACTTAAAACAAGCTGCACTGGAAGCAGAGCAACTGAGGAAGACAGTAGCTGTGCAATGAGAAAATAAGATGATGGGAAAAATGTTTTTATAAATTATAATACATGTAGTGTATTTAAGAAAAAATATTAAATTATAAAATAGCTATAACTTTGTGATTCTGTTTAGGCCAGCAGAGAAGGCTTTGCAGGCCCTGACGGCCCGCCACTGCATTTTATGCTACTACACATCTACCCAGGTGGATTATAGAGGGAAATACTGTACTTTTGACTCCACTAAATGTATGTGACAGCTTTAATAACTCGTTACTTCTTACATCAAAAAACACATGATATGCTTGTCGTAAAATCTGTAATTTCTACACTAAAACTGTGTCTCGACAACTGAAGCCTGTGATTATGTTTGACTTTTAGTATTCTGGTGAATCAAGGTAGTATAATGTATGTATTGAGGTGCAATTTTCTTTACCATCTGCATGTGTCATAAATGGATCAAATAGTGACAAAAATTACAACAGGACTCTGCTTTGTTTCATATCAGTCATTGTCAAAGTACAAATTAAACATGATCTATCCAGTATGTGTCTGAAGATCAGAGAGACACTTAACAGCAAGTCTGATGTTTGACATTGTACCGTAAGTTGACAGCTCGCTGCAGAGACACTGAGACAGAAGAGCACAAACAACTAGATTGTTCTGTCTTTTCATCTGTCTCTCCCTGAGACACACAGAGAGAGAAGCCACTGAGCAGTGAGAGCAACAGTATCTGCTGTAATCACACTTGTCTGTCTGCAGCCTATTGACTCTCTGGTTAACTGAGACCCTCTGTGTGTGTGTGTGTGTGTGTGTGTGTGTGTGTGTGTGTGTGTGTGTGTATGTGTGTGTGTGTGTGTGTGTGTGTGTGTGTGTGTGTGTGTGTGTGTGTATGTGTGTGTGTGTGTGTGTGTGTGTGTGTGTGTGTGCGTGTGTGTGTGTGTGTGTGTGTGCGTGTGTGTGTGTGTGTGTGTGTGTGTGTGCGTGTGTATGGGTGGGCGTGTGTGTGTGTGCATGGGCGTGTGTGTGTGTGTGTGTGTGTGTGTGTGTGTGTGTGTGTGTGTGTGTGCGTGTGTATGGGTGGGCGTGTGTGTGTGCATGGGTGTGTGTGTGCGTGTGTGCCTGTATGTTTAAATGTCTGAATGTAGCATATACTGTATGTCCAAAGTTGAACTCTACAAAGGAAAGAAATATAGGGATTATTTTCTGGTATTCATTAAATATTATAATATTTGTATGAATTGCTGCTGCACACTTTTATCTTGCTAAAACAATTTTTTCATAGGTTTTATACTCATATTTGTTCTTCACACGTTGGTAGACATAGCTTCAATTTGGTCAATACTTTCATTCTATACATTTCATAAGTTCATATCCATACTTTTATTTAGTTACATCCTGTTAATAATTTGTTGCCATGATGACCTAGCTTTATCACCTTCTTCATATTTTCCCTCACAGATCTTCTGTAGTACCGGTAATACAGATGTAGCTAAACATATGATTTGAGTGTGTGGCCAAACTTCCTGGCCTCTGTGCCCTCGGGTCACTTCACCTATCTACCCATTTCTCCCTCCCTCCTTCTCTCTCTCTCTTTGTACAACCTCTCTCACTTATCTCCTTCACTCCCTCCCTCCTTCCTTACCTCCCTCCCTCCTTCCCTCCCTCCCTCCCTCCCTCTCTTCCTACCTGCCAGCTGCTGTTCAGGGCCTCCTGGCTCTTACAGTTCCCCCCTCAGACAAAAGAATGGATAGAACTACAAAAAAAAAGAAACCGAATGACAGCTATGAACTCCTTTGTTCCCTGCACCACTCTGTCTCCCACCATTACATTGTTCTAGACTAGTTCTCTCTCGCTCTCTCTCTCTCTTCTCTGTTTTGTCCCTGAGGGAGTCTTCATGGTCTCTGGTGTCCCAGTCTTGTCTAACGGCCACTCAGACCATCTTGTCTGCACAACTTGAACTACAATGGCCCGTTCTCTAACACAGGGCCAGCTGGGGCTTCATCTTCAGTGTCGTTGCCACTACGGGGCTCAAACAAGGCTTCTCATGGTTTATCCCTTATAAGCCCGGTTTCCATTACAGGGCCAAACAGGTCTAGTCAGGGCCAGGTCTACTTCCACTTCCTCCAATCACACTCATATCTCATATCACTCATTTCCCACACATCATTCTTTTGACTGTGTTTTATTTTATGTAAAATATGTATGAACTGGCAAATTATGAACTTATGTAGGACTTGTGGACTCAGTCTTTGCAAATGAAAAACGCATATAATATTTAAACCAATTTGCCAGTTGCTTATTCAAACCATGCCTCCTAAAATGTATGTTTATTTTACACTACATACTGATCTTGCCAATTTTGGGAGGACGCATAATCACTGTCTGAATTATGTTCACTGGCAACATTTTTTTCCAGTCTTGCACTTTTGTTCGAGGGAGTTGGTCGTATTGGATGAGGGCATACAAAGCACAGGACCTTGAAACCTGAGTCCAGGACTCACTACCTGCATCCTAAATATTAAAAAGGTAAAGAAATCCTGTCTCCTTTTCCATGTTTCCTCATGAGGTTGATAAAAAGAATGCAGCTACATTTCTTTCTGCATGTATTGGTTGTTACAAATTACTAGTCTGCAACTTATTTCTAGTAGACAGTGTTTGTTTATCCATGTATCTATATCTAGTCATGTTAAATTAATTAATCTTTCCAATTCCATTTTTGTTCATATAGCCTAACATCACATAGAGCTTGTTCTATAAAAAAAAGAAAATAAGAAAACTTTTTTGCAGTGCAATGTTCATATGTCATAGACATAGTAGACAGAAACAGTGGTACACAAATTACATTTAAGAAAAACAAGCAAAACGTTAATTAAAAAAGTAAACTATTATACGAGGCAGACCATATTAACTTAAAAGATTCTGAAAGGACTCTAACAA
>JAVDOI010000583.1:0-10018 GCA_032191485.1 Leptoclinus maculatus
CCGATATTTTTAACTCCTTAAACGAGCGTACCGTGTACTCGTGTGTGTGAACACTGAAAGGACATACTGTTCGTGCTTACTTTTTTTTTGCCTTAGTCACAAGGGGGGGAGGGGGGGGGGGTCTGATAAAGAACGAAGGCTGCGAGGACAGAGCAGGAGGACACGCTGGTCTTGTACGGACGTGTATGTCTTCAGGCGCCGCGCTAACAGACGCCAGACGCCAGGATTCCACCATCTTCTCCTCCACTCCCATCGAGGTTAAAACAACCATCTCACCTCAGAAGATAACCCCTACTTACACCCTCCCTCCCCTCTCCCTGACTCAGACTGACAGGATGAATGTACGGAGGAAGCTGGGGGGGGGGGGGGGGGGGGTGGGGGGGGGGGTACGCTGACCGCAGTGTCACCACATATCTAGCCCCAAAAACTCCCCATTACGGTTCCCAGCGCTCTATTAGAGAGTGCGGTGTGAGGAGCTGCTGAATCGCCACTTTGTGCCGAGTCGGTGTCGAAAACATCAACACCCTTTCTCCACCCGCATGATGAGGAGGAGGAGGAGGAGGAGGAGTCTGCCACGCCGGCAGCTTCTTGAAAGTTCAGCTACTTTCTGCACGGTGTGATCTCCTCTTACAGCAAACACACACACACACACACATCCCTCCCCCCCGTGCCTCTCATTGGTAGACAGACGGGAGAGAAGTCTACGTGACATGTTGTCCTGATCTCTGGGTGCACGGTGTTCTCTGCTGTGGAGCAACTCTGATAACTACAAGAAGCGCCGGAAAAAGAAGAAGGGGAAAAAAAAAAAGGTGGTGACGGAGGAACAGTGCGTGACTGTGAGAGAAGAGAGAGGGGGGGGGGGGGGGGGGAGTACGACACATGCCTGGTAATTGGCAAAAAAAGTATTTACTAGTATTTCTGAACAAACTCTGGTAAAAACAAATGATGTCCTCAGGTCAACTACACAGGCAACTAAAGATGACGGCCGAGACTGGTTTATCTGCGCCACCAGCACTATCTCAAACTGTCTCAGTAAAAGGGTTAAAGGTCACAAGCTACTAGCTACCGGCGATTGCCCCCCCCCCCCCAGGGCAGGTTCCCAATCCCTTTTTAAAAGGCTTGTTTATCGTGCGGACCCCACAGCCAAAAAGAGCTTAAGCCACTCGCGGCTTACGATACGAGTGGCGGCTTGTGACCATTAATACCTGCGTGCCTCTGCCTCCTCCTGTAGCACCGCAACGAGCCCCCCAGGGCTGAGCAAAGACTGGTGCTAGTTACACGAACAGCGAGCGGATTTCTGCTGTGCAGCCCCATAACTTCGTGTCCTCAGCCGATAAAGCTGACGAAGGGTTGCCGTTCGTGTGGCATCGCTTTCGTCGCGGGGTTAAGCTGCTCACTGGCTGTAGCATCTTGAAGAGCTAAAAGCAGGCCTGATGCTGTACTACTAGTTAGCTATGTTTAGCTTCATTATAAAATAAAAATCATCAACGCAATGGTTAAAAAAATGTCAAGTTGGAACTCATTGAGGTATTTTTTTCTTTTGTAATAATCACACCAAAAATTAAATATTTCAAAACAACAACAATCTATATTAAAAGCCATAACCGCAATGAATGACAGGAACCCTACAAGATCAACAAAGTGACAAAAGGAGTACGTCAACAGAGCGCATATTAAACTCTCCCTAATGCAGACGGATAGTGGGACGAAGGCCCTTTGTATTCCCAGTGTGGAGTGAATGGCACAGCGAGCTGTAGGTTCGCCTGAATGGGGAGCTCTTCATCTGTGGCGGATTACATAACACGTGGCCAGTTGCTATACCGGGACCTGTGCTCCAAACTGTCACGCACAGCAGCAGGGATATCAAATCCCTCGCTGACAACAACAACACGGGCAGAAAGCCCTCGCTGGTTTTTTTTTTTCCTGGTATTCAGCTGTGTGGGAGATTCCTGGGATTGCAAGCGAATATAATAGCATGTTTCATTGGTTTTTTTTTGGTTTTTTTCTCGCTGCCTTGAGGATATACCTCAGCAAACGGCCGCTTTTCAAAAAACCCCACGCTCTCCCTCTGGGAGTGAGGCAGTGAGCTTCGGTGGACTATAGTCTCAATACAGATGGCCTGATAATGTAGCTGGCTATTCAAAAGGAAACCACATCTGAAACGGCTGCTGATCCTCCCACGAGTTCAGGAGAGTTACCTGGAAACGTTAATGTGTGCGGCTGTATCATGAGAGTTTTTCGTTTTCACTTGTAAAAACGAAGATTTTGTCCATTTATTTCAGTAGCTCTGCTACACAAACAAGTCTCAATTAATGGTGGCTGGGCTTAGTTATTTTTTGAAATAAGGGGCGAAAAATGCATTTAAACTGGTAGATCGCAAGTGATGTTTATGTATTCATTTAAATTTCCAGCAAGAACAGATCAAGGCAAAAAAACAAACTGCAGATTTATAATCCTGCTACACACCCGTCAGAATTAAAGTATGCAAAATCCTAGAGGCACCACCTGCAGGCTCACCGCAGACACAGCCGGCCTTCCCTTTCCTCCTGAGACAATGGGGTGCTTCCACTCCTACCTGTGTGTGTGTGTGTGTGTGTGTGTGTGTGTGTGTGTGTGTGTGTGTGTGTGTGTGTGTGTGTGTGAGTATGTGTGTTTCTTTCATGCTTAAGTGTGTGTGTGTGTGTGTGTGTGTGTGTGTGGGCCCCAGATGGGTACGCAGGCAGGCAAGCTCTGCCTTTTTGGCTTTGACATGTGAGCGAGCAGCCAGCCGGCCCCGGGTCACTGCACCACACCTTTCCTCCTCGTCCACCCTCTCCTCTCTCCTCTCTCCTCTCCTCTCTCTCCTCCCTCCACCCCGTGAATCACGTGCGGGACCTGCCCTTTTCTCCCAAATCCAGCCTTCTTCCCTTCAATTCAGTCGAAGAGCACTACCGCTGAGAAACAGTTATATTATCGGCAAATATGTCGTCATTTCTGCACGGCTTTTTCCTCTTCCCTGTAGCCGGTTTCAGAAGCAGAGGCCTCTTTAAAAAAGGAGCACTTTGAAGCCCTCCCTGTTGGTACGTATGGGAGAGCTGCCCACCACAGCTCTTACAGAACCCACGCACATCATATGCACATCTCTCGTCAGTGCAGCGGACAACAGCGCTGCACTCAACCTCCCTCGTCCTTGAATCATATCGCACACAAATACACAAGAGTGCATGTGCCTTTGGATGGGCACTGAAGGGCACACACACACACACACACACACACACACACATTCTGATATCCGATATCTCTGTAATCAAAACCCAGTGTCAGACAAATAGCCCTTTAGATTTTTGTCGTCAGCGTGACGTGAAACACGTGTAATGGCAGCGACAAAGCCGTAAAAGAGCAATCGGCGCAGTATGGTGCTGAAAAATAGTCCAGTGACTCTCCGGAGGGATGATGCAAGAGAGGAGCGTGAGAGCATAGTAAACAGTTCAGCACATTCTCAGTCTTGTGGAGAGTATGATAAACTCAACCGAAATGTGCAAACTTATCTCTCAAACCAGGCCGCATGGTTTCAGTCCGTTTTTTTTTTGCAATTTGCCAAATATATATTTATCGGCCTCAAACACCGTATAGTCCTCAAGTTAGTTCTGATGCCAACAGCATCTAATCTTCCAGTGTCTTCCCCTTTTTCATACGGCACACGTCATCTACGTTCTCTTTTTGTTTTGCAGCCGTGTTATTTCCAAGGTAATACTTTAGACTTAATTACTTGAGACATCGTTTTACTTGCTCAGGAGCGTCCTGTTACTTTAATTACATTACTCGTTGGCTGTGCAGACAACGAGGGAGCAATCCAGACAATTACGCTCCGCGTTATATTTTATGAACACAGAGTCAAAGCCTCACTTGATTAAATGTGTGCAAATGTGATGCCTGGCGTTTCCTGAGGGCAGCGAGCATTGAGAGGGGCTGAGCGGGGGGGGGGGGGGGGGGGGAAACAAGAGAAAATGCATATTCATGCGAGTGTCCTTTGTGTGTGATTAAAATAAATGGAAATAAAAGAAACACCTGGGCCTGAAGAGTGGCACGGACAGAATTGTATATATTTTTTTTTTCTTCTTCTTTTCAGGAAGCAAAAGCAGCTGAAAGCAGCACACTGACAATGCAACCAGAGTTTCTGCTTCTTTTTCTCCATTCGATGTCCTCTGGAACCAACGGCGTTAGTCGAAGAGCGAGCGATGGAGGAGAAAAAAAAAAAATATGGCTGCCCTAGATTCCAAACTTGTGAATACATAAATAATGGATAACTTCTCAGGCCATCCAAGATGTCTGACATAATTACTGGATGTGCTCTTAAAAGGGGAGAGTTAGCTTTCCAGCCCAAGATACACGTCTCTTTAGCAAATCCTACACACTCTCTCAAAGCCATTTACAAACACGTGCGATTCGACCTACTTCTATATACGAGCAGAGGGGGGGAGGATATTTGACCCTTCACCCAGTTATTACACTAATTACACATCACCAATGACCGTCCCGGCGGTAAATCTCCTAAATTGACATGCAAAAAGGAAATGAAGACATCATTACACCCTCTTAGAGAGAAAAGAAAATGTAAAACTTGACTTTGACGGGGGAGTTCTACTGTTCCTCTTCTGCCTCACTCACTTCTCGAGTGTCAAGCAGCCACGAATCATGATTCACAGCGACATCAAAAGATTATCGGAGTGATTAGAGTATTTTGTAATGCAAAGCCTCATTTAAAAAGTAGACTAAGCCATGTCCAACCGAGCACTACTGCATCAAAATCAACGGCAAATGATCTCACTTATGTGGCGGAGGGGCAATTAAATCAAAACAGAAAAATGTGGGCACAGATGTTTTTTCCTCCTACGCTTTGAGCGATATTCTCCAAAACATCCCCAAATCCATTATCACATGGTTAAAAATAGCCAGCGTGAGATGATGCCCGGGTGGCTTTCGAATTGGTGCGGACCGGTTGCCGAGGCGGATCGCATGTTTAAGGGCTCAGCTCGCCCCGGATCATGTGTAGTGAAACAACATGTGGACATGTGGGCACACAGCCATCCACACTCTGCAGATGCTGACATACAATATACATGGAGGGGAGCGGGGGGGGGGGGGGGGGGGGGGGCTCGACACACACACGGTAGCCCGTACACATGTTTCCCCATGATATAGCACATTTGGCATCAACACCTGGACCGTTTTTCCCCATCTTCTTTTTCCCGGCAGTGGAACACAATGACATGAAGTATACCTGCGTTTGGCTGAATCATCGTGAAATTGAGAGCAATTATTTGATCAGGAGAACAAAACGAGCATTAACAACCCGTGGCCCTCGGCCCTCGGCCCTATAGCCCATACACATGAGCGTTTATAATGCAACGCAGAGCACACACACACACACACCCAACTACAGGAAACACAACAGTTCTCTGTGTTTGCTCACCACCTTTGTTTACTGGATCGCTGAGTTAACACAAAGGGCAGGGTTGTGTTGTTTTTTCCTCTACTAAAGACGCTTCTCTAGGATTCTCTGGTATTTGATGCTCCTGTGTCCGTTCTATGTCTCTCTCTCTCTCATTGTGTGTGTGTGTGTGTGTGCCTCTCTCACATGACGGGTTGCACGCATTGCAGGGTCACTATGTTTACCCATACAGACAGTGGCACCTACTGAATAGGCTTTTTCTTTTTAATAGAGGAAACAGGCCTCACTAGGGTCGACTGGCCGGAACAGTCATCAAGCGCCAAACAGCCCTGGCTGAAAGATCTGTCGCTGCGCATGTGCTTCAGTCCAGCTACCAGCCTTATTATCTGAGCTATAAATGGCAAAACGCACATGAAGCCATATCTTATATTTTGAATGGGCTCTGATTGGGATGGTGGAAATCATTATTCTGGGGGGTTTTCCCTCATGTTGAAAACTTTTTTTTTTGGATGATTTATGGAATCGACAGATGGGTCCGCGTTAGCCTGTGATGGGCACGAGGCAGTAGTCGGGACCTTGACGATTTTAAAGTGTGCGTCCTTGTTACTGAGGCAATGATAGGCAAATTAACAATAGCGACATCTGAGCTGGTGTGGCGGAAAAGTTAGATTTCGTCCACTTGCTTGATGTGCCAGTTAGTCGTGGAGTTTCACATGCACACACAAGAATTTAGAGCGGATCATTTGCCCTATCAGCAACTGCAGGGCTCTCTCTTCTCTCTCTCTCTCTCTCTCTCTCTCGTCTCATCTCTCTTTTCTCCTGACAGAACGATGCATCCTCATCTCCTTATGAAACAACGACAGATGGGATAGATGGAGGAGAGTCGGAGCGAGACAGAGAGGGTGAGATACAGAGTGGGGAGGAAGGGGAGAGCTTCTGTCCGCTGTAATCTGCCCAGAAACTGCCACGGGCGCAAACCAGAGCCAGTCTGTCCCGACTTCCACACGGGTTTACCGATGGCAAGCGGCTAAAATCCACAAGTTCTGACTCAAATTTGTAGATGAACTACTACAAAAAAACACGTGATAGACACGCATGCTTTGCCACGAGTGTGTATATTTCATGCATGGAGGACATCAGTGGAAATTGAACCCCTAACCCTGAACGGTTCAGAGCTCTACCCACGGAGCTACAAAAGGTCTGAGTGAACTGAACAGTGATGGTTTGTTCTACGTTTTGACGGTTGACAGCATGTAAGCGTTTGTGAGGCTACTTCAACTACAAGTGTTAGAAAAGTTCCCCTTCTTCATCTTTCACCTGACCGTGAACATGACAGGGGCCGGAAAACAAGAACACAGAACTTTTTTTGCGTCCCTTGATAGAAACTTGATCAGATACTTTTATCAGCAGCAGCTCAACTCTTCCGGATGCTCGTCAGAAAAAAAAAAGAAAAACGCTCTCCCTCGGGTGTCGCCTTCTTTGCAGCCCAAGTCGTAGCGGTTCAATCATCACTAAAGTTTTTTTTTCCTAGACAGTCCAAAACTGACAGCCATTTGTTAAGTTTGACAACAGGGCTGAGGAATGAGGGGAATGCTCATCCCTCTCCCACACACAGCAACCGCTTTTTGAGTAATTAAAACAATTGTTAACAAGTCGTGGGACTCCATGGGAACGATGCTGGAGGATGACCCATATTCTGCTTCGATGGCAGGGAAGGAGAAAGAAATGCAGAGGGTGTGAAAAATGCATTGCTGCATGTGGGTGGGTGGGGAAATGGACTTTGATATTTCCTAGCATTCAGGCAGTTGTGACCTCAATCCCCCCCCCCAAAAAAAAGAGATTCAGCGTGTGTGGAGGAGAGAGAGAGAGAGAGAGAGAGTCTTTCCGATTGGCAGTAAAGCTCGCTGTAAAAACGCATATGGATTCGGGGGCTGAAACCACACTGGAAACTGGGGGCAATAAAATGCAAATGGGCGGGCAAAAATCAATTTGGACTCGCATGAACCCACCGGGCCCCCGCTCAACCAATCGCGAGGCCACGAGCGGTAAATAAAGCGAAACGCGGTTGATTACTAGGCAGACCGAATGCTTGTCGTCGCGCTAAACCCGCCGATGCACACACACGGACAGCATCCGCCATGCACAGCCAGAGTGCAGAGGAGGGACGGAGGACGGACTGGGATGACGAGAGGAGGACAGAGGCGAAGCAAAAAGACGCTTGAGCTTGAGAAGAAAGGGATGATAGAGTAGTTTGCCCCCTTTTCTTACAGCGGCCACAGACAAACACGTGCACAAACACGTACACACGTGCAGGGTTCATTGGAGTAGAGAGGGAGCGGGGGGGGGGGGGGGATGCGCTAGCTGTGCAGCGGGGATGTTTTACGTGCCGTGCGGATCGTAACGGGGGCCGAGAGACTCTGGGGCCGAAGCCCATCACCAACGCACGGATTAGTTCACACGTGCACACTGCCTTTTAATCTGCTCCACTGACAAAGGTTGGAAGAGAGAGAGAGAGAGAGAGAGAGAGAGAGAGAGAGAGAGAGAGAGAGAGAGAGAGAGAGAGAGAGAGAGAGAGAGAAAGAAAAGAAAGAAGGGATGGAGTTAACGAAAGAGACGGCCATAGAGGGGGGGGGGGGGGGGGGCGGGAGGGGGGCGTGTGCCTTTAGGTGCACTGTACAACAAACGACCAATTTAAATCAATAAAATTTAATCTTTGGTGATTTCCCCAAATCCCTTTAAAAAGCACACACGCACTTGCAGATCATGTGACTGGACTCTTAACCGCTTGCTTCCTTAAAACCCGCACTGACCCACCCGCGTCCCCTCGCTCTGCCCTTTAGCCCTGTGGGACATGAGGGGTTAGGCAGAGGCTTTGGATTAAAACTTCAATATGGCCTGGCTCCTAAAACGGGCCTGGCGTAAAGCCACGGGAATCCTGCCAGATGTTGGCTCCTGGGGCAAGGAGGGGACTGGGTGGTGTGTGGGAAGGGGGATGGGGGGGTTGCCCTGTCAGACCACGTCCAGCTGTGGATGGATGTGTTTTAATACCTGCAACAGAGGGCCATCCAAATATTCTAAATCAACGTTTAACGCACAGATATATATATATATATTCGTGTGGCACACACTCACTTCGGTGAAAACTCACTAACTTATCTTGCTAAGTCACTTAACCCAGTTGGAGCAGAGGGCGCTCCGCTGGGGTTGGATAAATAATGACATTTAGTGCGGCGCACTGACGACGAGAGAGCATGCAAGGTGGCTGCTACGAGAGTGAGGGGTGGAGACTCGCCTCGCTGCTGCTGCTTCATCTCACAGCTCTCATTGGTGAGACGCAAACCTCTGTGATTGGTCAGAAGGCGGTGGTGTTTCCCCGCTTTTCCCCAGCTGTACGGCTAAAAATAGAAGCCATAGTCAGATTTAGCTTAATTGAGTCTGTCTTGTGTCTTTATCGAGCATCCTATTCCCCCCCCCCCCCCCCCCTTTCTATCTCTCTCTCTCTCTCTCTCTCTCTCTCTCTCTCCTCAAGATACAGATTAAGTTAGCTCGGCTGCTAACGTGAGTTAGTCCCTCCGGGGAGGGGGAAGGAAAAACAGGAGCATTTTTTTCAGGAACAACATGTGACCGCAGACTCATCCATTTGGCCCAAAGTGGGCTTTATCAACAAGCCCTGCACAGTAATGGAACAGGTTGAACGGCACACTATGTGGGAGGAACTGAACACTTTGCAGAGGATTGAAGTACAGCCCGGACAAACAGTCCCCACTCTGAAGTTGATTCATTTTGAACGACCACAAAACAAAAATCACTGAAAATGTTCCCACTTCAGTCATTCAGACATAAAAAACAAGCTCCGGGGAGCACCGGGTTTAAGCCGGCTGACTAAGCCCGCCTTCCGGCCTTGTTCAGTTCGGTTACACCGTCCCTTCCACAGAGTGCTATGCAGATGACACTTTATCAGGATGAGGGCACAACAAGAAGGCGCCAAGATGACACGAGTCAAGGGTCAGACGAATGGAGTGCTGGGGGGGGGAGCCTTCAAGTGGCGACATCCAATCCCCCTGCGAGGGGGGCCTTCTTCACACCTGTCTACAGAACATCTGTGTGGGGACGGCTTCCGAGGATGCGAGGCAGAACAATGGCGACCTCTAACTTCACACTGTCTGGTACCGTCTGACAAGCAAGCCACTGGAAATGTCGGGGGGTCCGCAGCGGTGTAGAGATCTGCGGCCTTCGCATCAAAGTTCTCACTCGGCACTTCTCAAGTCGGCTACAGATATAGCTCATATGAAGTGCTAACACTGAAAACAGTCAGCTCATTCTTACTTTCTGCCATCTTTCAGCAGCGCTTTGTCACTCTGGTTTAGTTTATTGATGCTAAAGGCAAAGTGCCTCTCTTTAAAAAAAAAAAAAAGCTAAGTGACTGAGGGTGCCAATCCTGTAAAAACTCTCTACTGTCAGAAACCTGGCAACCCCAAGCAGGTGGGTGCGACAGAGAGGCGAATCAATGCAGGATAATGCACTCCTCAAGCTCAACTCAGAGCTACACGCCCACACACACACACACACACACACACACACACACAC
>CM063361.1:0-16527 GCA_032191485.1 Leptoclinus maculatus
GCTAGCGTAGCTTAAGTAAAGCATAACACTGAAGATGTTAAGATGGGCCCTAGAAAGCTCCGCAAGCACAAAGGCTTGGTCCTGACTTTACTATCAACTTTAGCTAAACTTACACATGCAAGTATCCGCACTCCTGTGAGAATGCCCTACAGTTCCCCGCCCGGGAACAAGGAGCTGGTATCAGGCACATCCCTAGTGAGCCCATGACGCCTTGCTTAGCCACACCCTCAAGGGAACTCAGCAGTGATAGACATTAAGCCATAAGTGAAAACTTGACTTAGTCAAAGCTAAGAGGGCCGGTAAAACTCGTGCCAGCCACCGCGGTTATACGAGAGGCCCAAGTTGACAGACACCGGCGTAAAGAGTGGTTAAGTTAAAATTTACACTAAAGCCGAACGTCCTCAAGGCTGTTATACGCACCCGAAGATAAGAAGTTCAACCACGAAGGTGGCTTTATTTAGTCTGAACCCACGAAAGCTACGGCACAAACTGGGATTAGATACCCCACTATGCCTAGCCCTAAACATTGATAGTAACCTACGCCCACTATCCGCCTGGGAACTACGAGCATTAGCTTAAAACCCAAAGGACTTGGCGGTGCTTTAGATCCACCTAGAGGAGCCTGTTCTAGAACCGATAACCCCCGTTCAACCTCACCTTTCCTTGTTTTTCCCGCCTATATACCGCCGTCGTCAGCTTACCCTGTGAAGGTTTAATAGTAAGCAAAACTGGTAAAACCCTAAACGTCAGGTCGAGGTGTAGCGTATGGGAAGGGAAGAAATGGGCTACATTCGCTACTATTAGCGTATACGGACGATGCACTGAAACGTTCATCTGAAGGAGGATTTAGCAGTAAGCAGGAAATAGAGTGTTCCGCTGAAATTGGCCCTGAAGCGCGCACACACCGCCCGTCACTCTCCCCAAGCCCACCAACTTAATTAACTAAACCCTAATAACCGCAAAGGGGAGGCAAGTCGTAACATGGTAAGTGTACCGGAAGGTGCACTTGGAAAAATCAGAGCGTAGCTAAGATAGAAAAGCATCTCCCTTACACTGAGAAGTCATCCGTGCAAGTCGGGTCGCCCTGAAGCTTTAAAGCTAGCCCGATCAAACAACTTCAACAAACCCCTGTTAATAACCCCTAAGTACACTAGTATTTATATTAAACAAACCATTTTTCCCCCTTAGTATAGGCGATAGAAAAGGAACTACGGCGCAATAGAGAAAGTACCGCAAGGGAATGCTGAAAGAGAAATGAAATAACCCAGTGAAGCCTAACAAAGCAGAGATTAAAACTCGTACCTTTTGCATCATGATTTAGCAAGTGTAACCCAAGCAAAGAGAGCTTTAGTTTGACGTCCCGAAACTAAGTGAGCTACTCCAAGACAGCCTATCAATAGGGCACACCCGTCTCTGTGGCAAAAGAGTGGGGGGAGCTTTGAGTAGAGGTGACAAACCTACCGAACCTAGTTATAGCTGGTTGTCCAAGAAATGAATAGAAGTTCAGCCTCCCGGCTTCTCTTTTCACCTTAGTTTAACCTCTATTGATGTACTTAAGAAACCGGAAGAGTTAGTCAAAGGGGGTACAGCCCCTTTGAACCAAGACACAACTTTACCAGGAGGGTAAAGATCATAATAAACCAAAGGAAAATATTTGGGTGGGCCTAAAAGCAGCCATCCCCTTAGAAAGCGTTATAGCTCAAATATACCAGTTAACCCTTCTTATTCTGATCACCAAATCTTATCCCCCTAAACATACTGGACCCTCCCATGCCCCCATGGGAGTGACTATGCTAATATGAGTAATAAGAGGGCCCCTGGCCCTCTCCCTGCACACGTGTACGTCGGAACGGACACCCCGCCGACCACTAACGGCCCCAAACAAAGAGGGCACTGAATAAAAGATTAAACAACAAGAAAATCATTCAGGGATTAACCGTTAACCCAACACAGGTGTGCCCATAGGGAAAGACTAAAAGAAAGAGAAGGAACTCGGCAAACACATTAAAGCCTCGCCTGTTTACCAAAAACATCGCCTCTTGCAAAATTAATAAATAAGAGGTCCCGCCTGCCCTGTGACTATAAGTTTAACGGCCGCGGTATTTTGACCGTGCGAAGGTAGCGCAATCACTTGTCTTTTAAATGAAGACCTGTATGAATGGCATAACGAGGGCTTAACTGTCTCCTCTCTCCAGTCAATGAAATTGATCTTCCCGTGCAGAAGCGGGAATACAAACATAAGACGAGAAGACCCTATGGAGCTTTAGACACCAAGACAGATCATGTTAATAAACCCAAATAAAGGACTAAACCAAGTGATACCTGCCCTAATGTCTTTGGTTGGGGCGACCGCGGGGAATTAAAAAACCCCCACGTGGAATGGGAGCACCCCTCCTACAACTAAGAGCTACAGCTCTAGTAAACAGAAATTCTGACCAGTAAGATCCGGCAATGCCGATCAACGGACCGAGTTACCCTAGGGATAACAGCGCAATCCTCTTTTAGAGCCCATATCGACAAGGGGGTTTACGACCTCGATGTTGGATCAGGACATCCTAATGGTGCAGCCGCTATTAAGGGTTCGTTTGTTCAACGATTAAAGTCCTACGTGATCTGAGTTCAGACCGGAGTAATCCAGGTCAGTTTCTATCTATGCTATGCTCTTTTCTAGTACGAAAGGACCGAAAAGAAGAGGCCTATGCTAAAGGCACGCCTCCCCCTTACCTAGTGAAGTCAACTAAAGTAGGCAAAAGGGAATGCCCCCCTGCCTGAGAAAAAGGCATGTTAAGGTGGCAGAGCCCGGCAATTGCAAAAGACCTAAGCCCTTTCTACAGAGGTTCAAGTCCTCTCCTCAACTATGATATCCACAATCATTACTCATATTATTAACCCCTTAACCTTTATTGTGCCTGTTCTTCTGGCCGTAGCTTTCCTTACTCTCCTAGAGCGGAAAGTTCTAGGTTATATGCAGTTGCGGAAAGGCCCAAATATTGTAGGGCCCTACGGGCTTTTACAACCTATCGCAGACGGTCTAAAACTCTTCATTAAAGAACCCGTTCGCCCCTCCACCGCCTCCCCCATCTTATTTCTCCTAGCGCCCATATTGGCCCTAACCCTGGCTCTTACCCTCTGGGCTCCTATACCCCTCCCCTACCCCGTAATTGACCTAAACCTCGGTATTTTATTTATTCTTGCTTTATCTAGCCTCGCGGTCTATTCAATTCTAGGCTCAGGCTGAGCATCCAATTCAAAATATGCCCTTATTGGGGCCCTTCGAGCGGTTGCCCAAACTATTTCATACGAAGTTAGCCTTGGTCTTATTCTTCTAAACATCATTATCTTCACGGGAGGCTTTACGTTGCAAACCTTTAACGTTGCCCAAGAGTCCGTATGGCTAATTCTGCCCGCCTGACCCCTGGCAGCCATATGATACATCTCTACCCTGGCTGAAACAAACCGAGCACCTTTTGACCTCACCGAAGGAGAGTCCGAGCTTGTCTCCGGGTTTAATGTAGAGTACGCAGGGGGACCCTTTGCCCTTTTCTTCCTTGCAGAATATGCTAATATTTTACTAATAAATACCCTGTCCGCCACACTCTTCTTGGGCGCCTCACACATTCCTTCAATTCCAGAATTAACTGCTATTAACCTAATGACCAAAGCAGCCCTTCTGTCAGTCGTTTTCCTATGGGTCCGAGCCTCCTACCCACGATTCCGGTATGATCAACTAATGCACTTAATCTGGAAGAATTTTCTTCCCCTTACACTAGCCCTGGTTATTTGACATCTGGCCCTTCCCATTGCCTTTGCTGGGCTACCCCCGCAGGTATAAACATGGAGCTGTGCCTGAAGCAAAGGGCCACTTTGATAGAGTGAACTATGGGGGTTAAAGTCCCCCCAACTCCTTAGAAAGAAGGGGCTCGAACCCGACCTAAAGAGATCAAAACTCTTAGTGCTTCCACTACACCACTTCCTAGTAAAGTCAGCTAATTAAGCTTTTGGGCCCATACCCCAAACATGTTGGTTAAACTCCTTCCTTTGCTAATGAACCCGTACATCTTAGCCACCCTGCTCTTTGGTTTAGGTCTGGGAACTACAATTACCTTTGCCAGCTCCCACTGACTACTAGCCTGAATAGGCCTTGAAATAAATACCCTCGCCATTATTCCATTAATAGCACAACATCACCACCCCCGAGCAGTTGAAGCCACCACTAAATATTTCCTGACGCAGGCCACCGGGGCCGCAATGCTTCTGTTTGCAAGCACTACTAACGCCTGAATAACAGGACAGTGAGATATTCAACAAATATCACACCCTCTTCCAATTACCCTTATTACCCTAGCCCTTGCATTAAAAGTAGGCCTCGCCCCAGTCCACGCCTGACTACCCGAAGTTCTTCAAGGATTAGACCTTACCACAGGACTAATCCTGTCCACCTGACAAAAATTAGCACCCTTCGCCCTACTTATGCAGATCCAACCCCTGAACTCCACCCTTCTTATTACCCTCGGACTTCTATCAACCCTCGTTGGGGGTTGAGGCGGACTCAACCAAACTCAACTACGAAAGATTCTTGCCTACTCCTCCATTGCCCATCTTGGCTGAATAGTTCTAGTCATACAATTTTCACCATCCTTAACCCTTCTCACCCTACTAACATATTTTATTATAACATTTTCGACTTTCCTTGTATTTAAACTAAACAACTCAACCACCGTGAATGCTCTAGCCACCTCCTGAGCAAAAGCACCTGCCCTGACAGCCCTCGCTCCCCTTATTTTATTATCTTTGGGGGGCCTGCCCCCCCTAACAGGATTTATACCAAAATGGCTTATTTTACAAGAACTTGCCAAGCAAGACCTGGCCGCTACCGCTACAATAGCTGCATTAGCCGCCCTACTCAGCCTGTATTTTTACCTTCGCCTCTCCTACGCTATAACATTAACCATGTCACCCAACAACGCCACAGGAACAACCCCCTGACGCTTTTCATCCTCACAACTAACCTTACCCGTTGCTACCTCAACCGCCGCAACCCTGCTACTTCTGCCTCTAACCCCCGCCGCAGTAGCACTACTGACCATCTAAGAGGCTTAGGCTAACACAAGACCAAGGGCCTTCAAAGCCCTAAGCGGGAGTGAGAATCTCCCAGCCCCTGATAAGACTTGCGGGATACTACCCCACATCTCCTGCATGCAAAACAGACACTTTAATTAAGCTAAAGCCTTCCTAGGTGGGCAGGCCTCGATCCTGCAAATTCTTAGTTAACAGCTAAGCGCTCAAACCAGCGGGCATCAACCTACTTTCCCCCGCCTTGTCAACACTTAGAAGGCGGGGGAAAGCCCTAGCAGGAGTTAGTCTGCCTCTTAAGATTTGCAATCTTATATGTGGAACACCTTAGGGCTTGGTAAGAAGAGGACTCAAACCTCTGTCTATGGGACTACAATCCACCGCTTAAAAGCTCAGCCATCCTACCTGTGGCCATCACACGCTGATTTTTCTCGACTAATCACAAAGACATTGGCACCCTCTATCTAGTATTTGGTGCATGAGCCGGAATAGTAGGCACAGCTCTAAGCCTCCTCATTCGAGCAGAGCTAAGCCAGCCCGGCGCCCTTTTAGGAGACGACCAAATTTATAACGTCATTGTTACAGCGCATGCGTTTGTAATAATTTTCTTTATAGTAATACCAATCATGATCGGGGGTTTCGGAAACTGGCTTATTCCCCTAATGATTGGGGCCCCAGACATAGCATTTCCCCGAATAAATAACATGAGTTTTTGACTCCTTCCCCCATCCTTCCTTCTTCTCCTTGCCTCTTCTGGGGTAGAGGCGGGGGCCGGTACAGGATGAACAGTTTATCCACCCCTTTCTGGCAATTTAGCGCACGCAGGGGCCTCTGTTGATTTAACAATCTTTTCCCTCCATTTAGCGGGGATTTCTTCAATCCTTGGAGCAATTAATTTTATTACAACCATTATTAACATGAAACCCCCAGCCATTTCTCAGTACCAGACCCCCCTTTTCGTCTGATCCGTACTAATTACCGCCGTTCTTCTACTCCTCTCTCTTCCCGTACTCGCAGCCGGCATTACAATGCTATTAACAGATCGAAATCTTAACACCACCTTCTTCGACCCGGCGGGAGGGGGTGACCCCATCCTCTACCAACATTTATTTTGATTCTTTGGCCACCCTGAGGTATATATTCTTATTCTCCCCGGCTTCGGAATAATTTCACATATTGTTGCCTATTATTCTGGTAAAAAAGAACCCTTCGGATACATGGGCATAGTATGAGCAATGATGGCTATTGGCCTTCTAGGATTTATTGTGTGGGCCCATCACATGTTTACAGTGGGAATGGACGTAGACACCCGCGCTTACTTCACCTCTGCCACTATAATTATTGCGATCCCGACAGGCGTAAAAGTCTTTAGCTGGCTTGCAACCCTTCATGGGGGCTCCATTAAATGAGAAACCCCTCTTCTATGAGCACTGGGGTTTATTTTTCTTTTTACAGTTGGAGGCTTAACAGGAATTATTCTTGCCAACTCCTCCCTTGATATTGTACTTCATGACACCTATTACGTAGTCGCCCACTTCCACTACGTTCTGTCCATGGGTGCAGTTTTTGCTATTGTAGCCGGTTTCGTACACTGATTTCCCCTATTCTCAGGCTATACCCTCCACAGCACTTGAACAAAAATCCATTTCGGAGTTATGTTTGCAGGTGTAAATTTAACCTTTTTTCCACAACATTTCCTAGGCCTTGCCGGAATACCTCGGCGGTACTCGGACTACCCAGATGCCTACACCCTATGAAACACCGTTTCCTCAATTGGGTCCCTAATCTCCCTCGTCGCAGTAATTATGTTCCTCTTTATTATTTGAGAAGCATTTGCTGCCAAACGAGAAGTACTAGCAGTAGAACTAACAACAACCAATGTAGAGTGATTACACGGCTGCCCTCCTCCGTACCACACTTTCGAGGAGCCTGCATTTGTGCAAGTTCAATCAAACTAACGAGAAAGGGAGGAGTCGAACCCCCATGGGCTGGTTTCAAGCCAACCACATAACCGCTCTGTCACTTTCTTTATAAGACACTAGTAAAAAAGTATATTACACCGCCTTGTCGAGGCAGAGTTGTGGGTTAAATTCCCGCGTGTCTTGCCTCCCCCCTCCTTAAATGGCCCATCCCTCACAGCTAGGATTTCAAGATGCAGCTTCACCTGTAATAGAAGAACTTCTTCATTTTCATGACCACGCCTTAATAATCGTTTTCTTAATTAGCACCTTAGTGCTTTACATTATTGTGGCTATAGTTTCCACCAAACTAACCAACAAGTATATTTTAGATTCCCAAGAAATTGAAATTATCTGAACTGTCCTTCCGGCAATTATCTTAATTCTTATCGCCCTCCCCTCCCTACGCATTCTTTATCTTATAGATGAAATTAATAATCCCCTTCTTACAATTAAAGCCGTTGGCCACCAGTGATACTGAAGCTACGAATATACAGATTACGAAGACCTTGGGTTTGATGCTTACATAATTCCCACACAAGACTTAGTTCCAGGTCAATTCCGCCTTATGGAGGCAGACCACCGAATAGTTATTCCAGTAGAATCCCCAATCCGAGTCTTAGTCTCCGCTGACGATGTCCTCCACTCCTGGGCAGTTCCCGCCCTTGGCATTAAAATAGACGCAGTTCCAGGTCGATTAAATCAGACCGCCTTTATCGCATCCCGACCAGGGGTCTTCTATGGCCAATGCTCTGAGATTTGCGGAGCAAATCACAGCTTTATACCTATTGTAGTTGAAGCAGTTCCCCTAGAACACTTTGAAAACTGATCGTCCCGAATACTTGAAGACGCCTCGCTAAGAAGCTAAATAGGGACTAGCGTTAGCCTTTTAAGCTAAAGATTGGTGGCTCCCAACCACCCCTAGCGACATGCCTCAACTCAACCCCGCGCCTTGATTTGCAATCCTAATCTTTTCATGATTAGTTTTTTTAACCGTCATTCCCCCCAAAGTACTGGCTCACACTTTCCCCAACGAGCCCACACTTCAAAGCACTGAGAAACCTAAAACAGACCCCTGAACCTGACCATGACATTAAGCTTCTTTGACCAATTTATGAGCCCCACATATCTAGGAATTCCTTTAATAGCCCTAGCTCTTACACTCCCTTGAATTCTATGCCCCACGCCCACAGCCCGATGATTAAACAATCGATTCCTTGCCCTTCAGGGTTGATTTATTAATCGCTTTACACAACAGCTCCTTCTACCCTTAAGCCTTGGGGGACACAAATGAGCTGCTCTTTTAACCTCTTTAATAATTTTCTTAATTACTCTTAATATACTAGGCCTTCTACCCTACACTTTTACACCTACTACTCAGCTCTCCCTTAATCTAGGCCTTGCAACCCCTCTTTGGCTTGCAACAGTAATTATTGGAATGCGAAACCAGCCCACCCATGCCCTAGGACATCTGTTACCAGAAGGAACCCCTGGCCCCCTCATTCCTGTCCTCATTATTATCGAAACAATTAGCCTATTTATCCGCCCTCTTGCCTTAGGCGTTCGGCTAACAGCAAATTTAACAGCCGGCCATCTTCTTATTCAACTAATCGCAACAGCTGCCTTTGTTTTATTACCCTTAATGCCTGTCGTAGCACTTCTAACATCTACAGTTCTTGTTCTTCTTACCCTCCTAGAAATCGCTGTAGCTATAATTCAAGCCTACGTATTTGTCCTCCTCTTAACACTTTACCTACAAGAAAACGTTTAATGGCCCATCAAGCACACCCCTACCACATAGTTGACCCCAGCCCTTGACCGCTAACAGGTGCAGTTGCTGCCCTATTAATAACATCAGGTCTCGCAACCTGGTTCCACTTCCAATCCACAACCTTAATAACCCTAGGAACAGCCCTCCTTCTCCTCACTATATACCAATGATGACGAGACATCGTACGGGAAGGCACCTTCCAAGGACACCATACACCCCCTGTTCAAAAAGGGCTTCGCTATGGTATACTTCTTTTTATTACTTCAGAAGTTTTCTTTTTTCTAGGTTTCTTTTGAGCATTTTACCACGCAAGTCTTGCCCCCACGCCGGAATTAGGGGGATGCTGGCCACCCACAGGAATCACCACACTTGATCCGTTTGAAGTGCCCCTGCTTAATACAGCAGTTCTACTTGCCTCCGGGGTCACAGTTACCTGGGCCCATCACAGCATTATAGAAGGGGGTCGAAAACAAGCCATTCAGTCCCTTACACTAACTATTCTCCTTGGATTCTACTTTACCTTCCTCCAGGGCCTGGAATACTATGAAGCCCCATTTACAATCGCAGATGGCGTATACGGGTCAACCTTCTTTGTTGCCACCGGCTTCCACGGACTACATGTTATTATCGGCTCTTTATTCCTGGCCGTTTGCTTACTCCGACAAATTCGTTACCATTTTACATTAGAACACCACTTCGGATTTGAAGCAGCCGCCTGATACTGACACTTCGTAGACGTTGTCTGACTATTCCTGTATATCTCCATCTACTGATGAGGATCTTAATCTTTCTAGTACTAAAGTTAGTATAAGTGACTTCCAATCACCCGGTCTTGGTTAGAGCCCAAGGAAAGATAATGAACCTAGTTACAACTGTAATTACTATTACCGCAGCTCTCTCCGTTATCCTGGCCCTCGTGTCTTTCTGACTCCCCCAAATGACCCCTGACCACGAAAAGCTCTCACCCTATGAATGTGGCTTTGACCCCCTCGGGTCAGCCCGCCTCCCCTTTTCCCTACGATTTTTTTTAGTAGCAATCCTCTTCTTGTTGTTTGATCTGGAGATTGCCCTGCTGCTACCTCTCCCCTGAGGAGACCAACTAGCATCGCCCTTATTAACATTTTTATGGGCTACCGCCGTTTTAACCCTTCTCACTTTAGGATTAATCTATGAATGACTCCAGGGAGGACTAGAATGAGCTGAATAGGCAATTAGTTTAAGAAAAACCTTTGATTTCGGCTCAAAAACTTGTGGTTAAAGTCCATAATTACCTAATGACCCCCGTTCACTTTGCCTTTTCATCGGCTTTCATACTAGGATTAACTGGCCTGGCTTTTCATCGTACCCATCTACTATCCGCCCTTCTCTGCCTAGAAGGTATAATACTTTCTTTATTTATTGCCCTCTCCCTATGAACCCTTCAATTAGGGTCTACAAACTTCTCAGCAGCCCCAATGCTTTTATTAGCATTTTCAGCCTGTGAAGCAAGTGCCGGCCTAGCCCTTCTAGTAGCCACCGCACGAACCCACGGCACAGACCACCTACAAAGCTTAAATCTCCTACAATGCTAAAAATCTTGATCCCTACTCTTATGTTAGTCCCCACCGCCTGACTCGCTAAACCCAAGTGGCTATGGCCCACAACTCTCACTCAAAGTCTTATCATTGCCCTCTTTAGCCTATCTTGATTAGTTAATATATCCGAGACGGGCTGATCCAGTCTTAATGGTTACATAGCAACAGACCCCTTATCTACACCTCTTCTAGTTCTTACTTGCTGATTGCTTCCACTTATAATTATGGCAAGCCAGAACCACACAGCGCTTGAGCCTTTAAACCGCCAACGAACATATATTACCCTGCTAACATCCCTTCAGATTTTTCTCATTATAGCCTTTGGGGCCACCGAAATTATTATGTTTTACGTTATATTTGAAGCCACCCTCATCCCTACACTAATTATTATTACTCGCTGGGGAAATCAAACCGAGCGACTGAACGCGGGAATTTACTTCCTTTTTTATACTCTGGCTGGTTCACTTCCCCTGTTAGTCGCCCTTCTCCTTCTTCAAAACAGCGCAGGCACCCTCTCACTACTAACCCTTCAGTACTCAGACCCTGTTCAACTTACATCTTACGCAGATAAGCTGTGATGAGCTGGCTGCCTTCTTGCATTTTTAGTAAAAATGCCATTGTACGGTGTACATCTTTGACTGCCCAAAGCACACGTAGAGGCCCCAGTTGCAGGCTCTATAATTCTTGCTGCTGTACTTTTAAAACTAGGGGGTTACGGAATAATACGGATAGTTGTTATACTAGACCCCCTAACACAAGAGCTAAGCTACCCTTTTATCGTTTTTGCCCTTTGAGGTGTAATCATGACTGGCTCAATTTGTCTACGTCAAACAGACTTGAAATCACTTATCGCCTATTCCTCCGTAAGTCATATGGGCCTGGTTGTAGGTGGTATTCTTATTCAAACCCCCTGGGGATTCAGCGGGGCCCTCATTCTTATGATCGCCCATGGCCTCGCATCCTCAGCTCTCTTCTGCCTTGCTAATACAAACTATGAACGAACACACAGCCGAACTATACTTTTAGCTCGAGGACTGCAAATGGTTCTGCCCCTAATGACAACTTGATGGTTCGTTGCAAGTCTTGCAAATCTAGCACTTCCCCCTCTTCCCAATCTTATGGGGGAAATTATGATTATTGCCTCTATATTCAACTGGTCCTGGTGAACCCTTGTACTGACCGGGGGTGGAACTCTCATTACCGCAAGCTACTCCCTTTATATGTTTCTTATAACCCAGCGGGGCCCCCTTCCAGCACACATTATTGCCCTAGACCCTTCTCACACCCGAGAACATCTTCTCATGGCCCTTCATCTTATCCCGCTACTTATGCTTGTTCTGAAACCTGAGCTAATCTGAGGATGAGCCTCATGTAGATATAGTTTAATAAAAATATTAGATTGTGATTCTAAAGACAGGGGTTAAACCCCCCTTATCCACCGAGAGAGGCTCGCCAGCAACGAAGACTGCTAATCTCCGCGACCTTGGTTGAACCCCAGGGCTCACTCGAGCCGCTTCTAAAGGATAACAGCTCATCCGTTGGTCTTAGGAACCAAAAACTCTTGGTGCAAATCCAAGTAGTAGCTATGCACCCAACTTCACTGATAATAACCTCCAGCCTAATCATTGTTTTTGCACTATTAGCCTACCCTGTACTCTCAACCCTTTCCCCCCACACCCGGGCCCCCGGATGGGCTGTCTCTCATGTAAAAACAGCAGTAAAATTAGCTTTCTTTGTCAGCCTACTTCCACTATTTTTGTTCTTTAATGAGGGGGCGGAGACGATTATTACCTCATGAAGCTGAATAAACACAACATGTTTTGATGTTAACATTAGCCTCAAATTTGACCACTACTCAATTATCTTTACCCCTATTGCCCTCTATGTCACATGGTCGATTCTAGAATTCGCATCATGATATATACATGCCGACCCCAACATAAACCGATTTTTCAAGTACCTCCTGGTTTTTCTTATTGCTATAATTGTGCTAGTTACCGCCAATAATATATTTCAACTGTTTATTGGGTGAGAGGGCGTAGGCATCATGTCCTTCCTTCTTATCGGGTGGTGATATGGACGGGCCGATGCTAATACCGCCGCTCTTCAGGCCGTTGTTTATAACCGTGTGGGGGATATTGGTTTAATCTTTGCTATAGCCTGAATAGCTATAAATCTAAACACATGAGAAATACAACAGATCTTTGCAGCCTCTAAAGACTTCGACCTAACCTTCCCTCTCTTAGGACTAATCGTTGCCGCCACCGGCAAATCCGCCCAATTTGGACTTCATCCGTGGCTTCCTTCGGCCATGGAAGGCCCTACGCCGGTGTCTGCCCTACTACATTCCAGCACTATAGTCGTTGCTGGTATTTTTTTACTCGTCCGAATAAGTCCCCTACTAGAAGAAAACCAAACCGCCTTAACTACCTGCCTCTGCTTGGGAGCCCTGACTACACTATTTACAGCCACCTGCGCTCTAACTCAGAACGACATCAAAAAAATTGTTGCCTTCTCAACATCAAGCCAGCTAGGACTCATGATAGTGACTATTGGACTTAATCAACCCCAGCTCGCCTTCCTGCACATTTGTACACACGCTTTTTTTAAAGCAATACTATTCCTCTGCTCCGGTTCAGTTATCCACAGCTTAAATGATGAACAAGACATCCGTAAAATAGGGGGCATACATCATCTCACCCCCTTCACCTCTTCTTGTTTAACAATTGGAAGCCTTGCCCTTACGGGCACACCATTTCTCGCAGGCTTCTTCTCAAAAGACGCAATCATTGAGGCCCTAAACACATCCCACCTAAACGCCTGAGCCCTTGTTCTTACCCTCCTAGCCACCTCCTTTACAGCAATCTATAGCCTCCGAGTAGTCTTTTTTGTGTCTATGGGCCACCCACGATTTAATTCACTTTCCCCTATTAATGAGAATAATCCAGCAGTTATTAACCCCATCAAACGGCTTGCATGAGGAAGCATCGTTGCTGGCCTTTTGATTACCTCAAGCATTATCCCATTAAAAACTCCCATTATAACTATACCTCCCCTCCTTAAACTGGCCGCCCTTATCGTTACAATCCTCGGTCTTCTTTTAGCCCTAGAGCTCGCATCCCTAACAAATAAGCAATACCAGAAAACACCACACTTACCCCTTCACCACTTCTCTAATATACTTGGGTTCTTCCCCTCTATTGTTCATCGGTTCACCCCTAAACTTAACCTTGTTTTAGGACAAACAGTTGCTAGCCAAATGCTTGACCAGACCTGAATAGAGAAGGTTGGCCCTAAGGCTGTGGCTTACTCCAATATCCCCTTAGTAACCACTACTAGTAATACACAGCAGGGTTTAATTAAAACTTACCTCGCCCTGTTCCTCCTCTCCCTCACCCTCGCTCTTCTTATAACTACATATTAAACCGCCCGCACTGTTCCTCGGCTTAGACCCCGTGTCAACTCTAGAACAACAAACAACGTAAGAAGTAATACCCAAGCACTAAGTACTAATATTCCTCCCCCTTGCGCATACATTATAGCTACCCCTCCAATATCCCCACGAAATATAGAAAACTCCCCAAGCTCGTCAGCCGGCACCCAAGACGACTCATATCATCCCCCTCACACCGCACTAGAGGCCAGACATACACCAAACACATATAAAACCATGTATGCTACAACTGGACCACTGCCTCACCCCTCCGGGAAGGGCTCAGCAGCCAAAGCTGCTGAATAAGCAAACACAACTAGCATACCCCCCAAATAAATTAAAAATAAGACTAAAGACAAGAAAGGGCCCCCATGCCCCACTAAAACACCACACCCCATGCCCGCTACTACTACCAACCCTAAAGCAGCAAAGTAAGGAGAAGGATTAGAAGCAACAGCTACTAAACCTAACACCAGCCCCAATAAGAACAAAGACATAATATAAGTCATAATTCCTGCCAGGACTTTAACCAGGACTAATGGCTTGAAAAACCACCGTTGTTATTCAACTACAAGAACCTCTAATGGCAAGCCTACGAAAAACCCACCCACTACTAAAAATCGCAAATAATGCACTGGTTGACTTACCAGCCCCCTCCAATATCTCAGTATGATGAAACTTTGGTTCCCTACTTGGCCTTTGTTTAATTATCCAAATCCTAACAGGACTCTTCTTAGCCATACACTATACCTCCGACATCGCAACTGCCTTCTCCTCTGTTGGTCACATTTGTCGAGACGTCAACTACGGATGATTCATCCGAAACCTCCATGCTAACGGCGCATCTTTCTTCTTTATCTGCATTTATATGCACGTGGGCCGAGGACTATACTACGGCTCCTACCTCTATAAAGAGACATGAAATATTGGAGTAGTTCTACTTCTTCTTGTTATAATGACTGCCTTCGTCGGATACGTCCTTCCTTGAGGACAGATATCATTTTGAGGCGCAACCGTTATTACCAACCTTCTTTCTGCAGTACCATATATCGGAAATTCATTAGTTCAATGAATTTGAGGAGGCTTTTCAGTTGATAACGCTACTTTAACCCGGTTTTTTGCCTTTCACTTTCTCTTCCCCTTCGTCATTGCAGGTGCCACCATAGTTCATCTACTTTTCCTTCACCAAACGGGTTCAAACAACCCCCTTGGTCTAAATTCAGATGCTGATAAAATCTCTTTTCATCCCTACTTCTCGTACAAAGATCTTCTAGGCTTTGCAGCTTTAGTTATTGGTCTTACAACCCTCGCACTATTTTCACCAAACCTTTTAGGAGATCCTGATAACTTCACCCCAGCTAATCCTCTAGTTACCCCACCTCACATCAAGCCTGAGTGATATTTTCTGTTTGCCTATGCAATTCTGCGATCTATTCCGAACAAGTTGGGCGGAGTTTTAGCCCTACTTGCTTCCATTCTTATCCTTATGGTTGTACCTATTTTACACACATCTAAACAACGAGGATTAACCTTTCGACCCGTCACCCAGTTTCTATTTTGAACTCTTGTCGCAGACGTCGCTATCCTTACATGAATCGGCGGCATGCCCGTAGAACACCCGTATATTATTATTGGCCAGATTGCATCCTTCTTATATTTCTTCCTATTCCTAGTCCTCTCCCCACTGGCCGGATGGGTAGAAAATAAAGCGCTCGGATGATCGTGCACTAGTAGCTCAGCGCAAAGAGCGCCGGTCTTGTAAACCGGATGTCGGAGGTTAAAGTCCTCCCTACTGCTCAAAGAAAAGAGATTTTAACTCCTACCCCTAACTCCCAAAGCTAGGATTCTAAACTAAACTATTCTTTGCACCTATGTACTCATATTACAGTATGTACTTAGTGCATATATGTATTATCACCATTAATTTATTTTAACCATTTCAATGGTATTCTAGGACATATATATGTTTAATCAACATATATAGTAGTATAACCCTCATATATCAACATGTTAACTAAGATTTATATAAAGCAATAGATAATGTAGGTAACATCCTACGAATTCAAGGATAGGCGAAACTTAAGATCTAACAAAATTAAATCACTAGTTAAGTTATACGTTTTTCCACAACATAACATATCGCAGTATGCGATGTAGTAAGAACCGACCAACAGTTGATTTCTATATTGCTAACGGTTATTGAGGGTGAGGGACAAGTATTTGTAGGGGTTTCACATGGTGAATTATTCCTGGCATTTGGCTCCTACTTCAGGTCCATTTATTGATATTACTCCCCATACTTTCATCGACGCTTACATATGTCATGGTGGAGCACATAAGTGAGATAACCCAGCATGCCGAGCGTTCTCTCCATTGGGCCAGGGGTTCTCTTTTTTTTTTTCCTTTCAATTGACAATTCAGAGTGCACACGGTAATGACTAACAAGCGTGAACATTTAACGAATTAAACAGGTACATAAGGTGAGTGTTGAAAAGACTTTACATAAGAATTGCATATTATTTTATCAAGAGCATATATATTGCTTGTTCACTCGAAAGATATCTAATATGACCCCCGGTTTTTGCGCGTAAAACCCCCCTACCCCCCTAAACTCGAAAGATCGTTAAGACTCCTGAAAACCCCCGGAAACAGGAAAACCTCTAGTAATTTATTTTGGGCCTAAAATGCGCTTATTTACACTATTAAAACAATGCATTT